>JAHREE010000136.1:1164007-1247472 GCA_033628505.1 Tringa tobata
GGGTAATGGTTTTTAATTGGAAAAGCGGAGATTTAGGTTAGATATTAGGAAGAAATTCTTTACTGTGAGGGTGGTGAAGCACTGGAACAGGTTGCCCAGAGAAGCTGTGGATGCCCCATCCCTGGAGGGGTTCAAGCCAGGCTGGATGGAGCTTTGAGCAGCCTGGTCTGTTGGGAGATGTCCCTGCCCATGGCAGGGGGGTTGGAACTCAATGATCTCTAAGGTCCCTTCCAAACCAAACTATTCTATGATTCGACGGATGTCATTTCCCGTTTTCTTAAAGGCACTAACAACCCTTTCCAATTCTTGAAGATCATCCAGGTGTCCATCTATAGACACCCAAATCTTTTTGCTCTCATCTCTCTTAACCCATTTTCCCCTCCAAGTAGAAAAGTGGGGAAATTGAGGAATGCACAATGAACTACAAACATTACAACATGTGGTGTATGTGGCCTATTAGAGGGAAATGGCTGACTTCATACATCAGAGTATGGTCCCTGCTTAAGAGAATACAGTTAAAAATACGTATGCATTATTATTTGAATTGTAGCAAGCCACAGAATCCCAGGTAAAAGCCAGGCCCTGATATCGCTAAGCTTCTTACAAATGCAAACCAAAACATATATATTAATAAAATTATATAGGAAGAATAACTATAAAAGGTAAATTGCCATGTGGAAGCATTAGGTTTCCATA
The DNA here is from genome assembly GCA_033628505.1 of Tringa tobata. Taxonomy (NCBI): domain Eukaryota; kingdom Metazoa; phylum Chordata; class Aves; order Charadriiformes; family Scolopacidae; genus Tringa; species Tringa tobata. The sequence continues at coordinate 1,164,704 of JAHREE010000136.1, forward strand.
CATATAGTATCTAAGCATTTTTTATTAAAGCTTTCTATAGAAGTAGTTACATATTTCAGTAATACACAGGATATTTACAATTTCCAGGTCAAGCTCAACACAACAGATGTTCAGGAAGCAGATTCATTGATGAAGTCAAAGAAATGCCTCAGATACTTTCGCACAGCCATACGTTTAAAGCTTTGCTAACTTCCATCTGCTTTCTCTTGTGATCCATTCACAAATCGGAAATACACAAAGGGAAAACAGGAATACACTATAAATTAACTTCTTGTTTTCCTGCATTTGAATAAATTCTAGTCTCATAAGTGAGCAACATTTTTAAGAGATTTCAGTTTAAAATGAAATCAAATTTTCAGTCATGTGTGAAAAATGGGTACTTCACTTCCTCAGACAGGATTTCCAATGAGTCTGAAGGAAATCAGAGCTCATATTCCATCAGAATTCAAGAGGAACTGTATCCCTATAGCGCTCATGCTCCTGTCAATAATTTCAGGTATATGCTTCAGGATGTCTTGTCTTACACCAATGTGCTACTGGTTTACTCTTCAGTTTAATGTTACTCATTTGCTGAGTAACTGTCCCGAAACAGCTAGAGATTGAGACTGATCCAATCTAAAAGTAGCCCAGCAGGTAACAGAGAAGGCCAAGCAAAGGAAATTGCAGAATGTTTCACGTGTCAACTCACATAGCAGTTGAAGACCTGAAGCCATCAGTTCTCATAACATACAAAACAAGGCAAAGTTTTCACCAGATTTTTCCAAATTTATTTCCTAAATCTCAAATTATGCTAGATCACAACCCTGAAGAAAAGTACATGTGAAATGTATGTGTGAACGGCATGTAGAAAGGAATTATATCAGGATAGTTGTTTAACAGTTTAATTGACAGGCATAGGCTTAGACTTCTGGTTTGCAGGAAGAAACCGAGACCAACTCCTAGGCAGGTGTTTTTCTATGCACATACTGCAAACAAGGAAAAAAAAAAAAATCCCTTTGGGTTTTTTTTTTTTGTGATGAAATATAAGTATGTCAGTTCTGTTATTACCTATATTCTTTTATTACCTATCATTAGGGAAGCGCACACTATTTGAGTTGTAGCCAACCAACAAATACAAATACCATCTATTCATTACATTTCAAAACTCCCAAAACTCCGTCTGTTCTCTTTGATGAATCTGTCTGGCTACACCATTTCACAAAAAAAAAAAAAAAATCCTAGAAAATACAGTACATGCAATTAAAGTACAAGCTTCAAGAACAACCAGCCACAAAATGGAATAAAACCAAGAAGATTTTTCACAGGTGGAGGCAAAAAAAAAAAAAAAAGTCGTTTTGGTCTACTGCAATGAGAAATGACGATTTCAAGCAGCTGCCTCACTGAATGTAATACCTTGCAGATGGATGAACTGCAGCACAGCTGGATTATTTCTTGAGATACTGTGTACATAGTCAACATCTGTATGTTCACTAACTAGAACTTACTAGAGAAAGTATAAAACAGTAAGACTTCTTCTTGTCATCTGGGTGAAAAAATTAGGTTGCCAAAGTATTAGGTTGCCAAAGTATTGCACATAAAACTAAGAGAATACTAGTTCAGCACAGCATATCCTGAGCCACAAGGAACAGGCCGTCACAAACCAGGAAAGGCCAAGAGTTCTTAAACTGGGACTCCGTTCCCTTGGCTTCTCAAGGACCGCACGCCTCTAGCCCAGAAACCACAGCCATTCAGGGAACATACACCAGGGAAAACCTTACTAATTTTATGCAAGGATGAATTCTCTAATTACTCTAAACTGAATTCCACTTCCAGTTACCTTAAAAACATGACATGGATGTTATGTTTCTCTGTATATATCAAACTTTACAATGCTTCTAGAATGGCTTTATATTAAGATGTAATGAAATCCAACAATGGACTCTGAATGAGTGCTTGCACTTATAACGTGCATATAAACAATATATATCTATAATCGTTTTTATGCATGTACCTCATAATTCTAACAGAAGAAAAACCAACACACTAAACCACTGAAAACAAGTATAACATATTCAGGGTTGGCCCAAAATATTCGTTGATTTGCAACTTTACACAAATACCCAACAGATCACATTTATATCTGGCCCCAAAACTTTGTGCATTTGGTAATTGTATACAAATAGTCACAATTAATAGCAGAAAGCCTGGAAGCAACATCTAGAAATCTGACAAGAAAAGCATTACTTGTCAGAAATTTGATACTAATTTAGCAGACTTACAGACACTCCCAGGAAAGGACGTCCCGAGGTTCGCTAGTTGTGGTGGATGATTCCTGCTGATCAACTGAACTGAAAATGCTCTACAAAACATGTAATTGCTGAGACCTTAGAACTGAATAAATGGTTTGCTCACAAGCCTTGTCTGCACAAAGCCCAGGCAAATGAGCCAAAACCTCCTGAAACATGGGCAGAACTACTCTGTGCTTACAGCTGGCTGTCGAGGACCTGCGGGCAGTGCCTGTACTGTCCTGGTAACTGTGCTCCTGGTAACAGCTCTCTGACTTCACAGAACCATAGAATTGCTGAGGTTGGAAGGGACCTCTCAGACCATCTAGTCCAACCATCAACCTAACGCTGACAAACACCATCACTAAACCACATCTGGATACTCTGTTAAAGAAGTTCTTAATGCTATTAAGATTTTTTAAATATCTACCAGGCTTTTCTTCCATTTTATGGAAGAAAATCCATAAATCATCTTAATCGGAGCTCATTCAGTGTCTCCAGAGCCATTAATTACCAGCAGACCAGAGAAGTTTCTTAGTAACTTAAAATGTTAAGTTGGGCCACTACATTTTGATCTGTTATGAGAAGCTATTTTGTCATTCAAAATTAGTGAAATCTGTTGTTTCAAATCCAGCAACAACAAACACGAATAAATAAATGTAGCAGTCCTGCATTAGTATTCAGTCTCCTTCCTAACAGTAAAAATAAATTCAGTCCAAATCATAAATGCCTCTTATCTGACACAAAGGACTGAAGTTGCAGTATTTGCTAGACACCTGTAGAAGTTACACATTTCTTCAGAGCTTATATTTTTCACAGCTGTAGCTGGGAGACATCTATAGCTAGAAGTCAGGTTACTAGAAGGTATTTTAAAACATAAGTACATTCAGAAAGGACTTTGCAGCATGCACAGATCTACCTCTACTGCCAGTTCTCCTCTGAACACAACATGGGCTTCAGGCTGGAGAGCACACAGGGAAGTCATTTCAGAGAAAGAGCACCGTGAAGTCCAGCGTGAAAACCATACAGACCAAACACGCTTCCATCCATTCCAAGTTTGGATTCCAACTCATTTCAAGTAAACAGAAGCCAGCTGAAATTGGAATGAACTCTGCCAGGCCTTCCAAAGGTCCCCTTCCCTGGCTGACCCTGCAGACCTTGCGCTGGAGGTGCTGCCCCTGGCCAGCCCCCACCGGCTCTCGGGCTCCAGCCACCATCTGCCAGCAACAAACTCTTCAAACAGCTTTCCAGATCTGAGCGTGGCTCTGCTCCTAGAAACTCTGTATCTGGCTGGATACAGCATGTTAAGCCAAAGACATCTTGATTCTTCCAAGTGGACTAAATCATCTCTACATCCACCACTATGATGGTCCTTCAGCCAGATCCTCATTCCTGTCATTAGCTCCAGTGAGCACAAGCTACAGCTGCACGTGTAAATCATAGAATGGTTTGGGTTGGAAAGGACCTTAAAGACCATAATCTAGTTCCAATCCCCCACCCTGGGCAGATGTAAAATAACACCTACATTGGAATCAGCAAGAATTCCTGCTCTTGGTGTGATGCAGGTAAATAGGCGTGCTGCCCTACAAACAGGCACATTCACCCCAAAGGCGAGCACTGAAACTAGAGCTGGTTTTCAATCAAAAGCAAACAAAAATGTCATTTGGAAGAAATGCTTGGTCAGGTCTGCATTTTAGGAAATTTCCCATTAAAACTTTGCTCTAAAATAACAAAACGAAACAAATCCAAATAAGAAAATAGAATAATTTCCATGAATTTTTTTAATTTCTTTTACTATGAGGGAAAGGGGCAAAGCCTCAGTATCTTTTAGAGGCAAATCACATCTGACTTCCAGTGGACCAGGCTATGACTTGCAAAAACTTCTTTTTTTTCCTCTTTTTTAAGAAAGTGAAATTGTCTCTTAGGACAAAATGCTCAAACTTTGCAGTATTTTTCTGCTTGTAAATTGCTATGTTTAAAAGGAAGAAAAAAGGCAAGTCCCCAAAGAATACATTTTTAGCAATTTCAAATTTTAGACACTGGAGATGCAATCACAGCTCCTCCTATACTTTGAAGTCCTTCTCCACTCACAAAGCAGGCAGAGGCAGCCCTGCCGGTGGCTCCCCTTGCCCAAGCAAGAGGGCCTGCAGTTGACAAGGATTTTCTGCAGTTGTGGACTTGAAAATACTATATTTGACAATGTATTTGGGATGCATAAGACTAGCCAGGTATCCTCCTGAAGATGAAGTCTCAGAGATTCTTTTGGAGAGGACTGTATCACTTCTTTAACCTTATGCAGGACTTCTGACCAAAAACATAAGCAGTTGTCTCCCTTCTCTCAAAAAATGCAGTTATTCTTCACAGAGAGACTCCTGTGATCAGTTTCCCTGAGTTATCCTCTTCAATGAACCAATAGGTTTGAATAGGTTTCTCCTTTCAATAGATTGTTTTCATACACCCATCAAAATATATAAGACTTTAGGTTATAAATTTTTCATCACAAAAATAAAAGCTAGTTGAAATAAAGAGTTCAAATTAAAAAGTTCAATTATCAGAATAATTAAAACATTTATTGCTTCTGTAGATTTAAACTTCCTTACAGGTTTTATGGTCATGTCACTGTGATGTTTTCCCTATGTCACAACTGGATCCTTCCTCTCCAATCCTGCCCTTAAAGTCATTATGTGCTATTGGTTCTCCAACACAAACTAGGGTTTTTTCATTAAATACTCTAAATTCATAGGGTTTATAGTCCCTTTATTATGGCTTTTTTAATAAAGACAAAAGTTTGTGTTGGAGCAGTAGCAGATAAAACAGGGGTTTAGAAATGCAGCTGCACCAATCTGAACAAGGGAGAAATAAAAATATGCGTATTTTTAAAAAATAGTAATAATTACACTTAACTCACCATCAACACGGGGCTGTAAATTATGGTTTAGCTGCCTTTATTGATCCAACATAAACATTAGAGGCAAGCTGTGCTATGCAGGGGAGGGAAAAAGAAATGACTGTGGCATGTTTTAGATCCCCTGAGTCATCTTTCCTGGCACAGGGCAGGGTGAGTCAGAGCTGCTGTGTAGGAAGCAAGGAGATGGAGGTGGGCTGAGCTGGCCCACCATTGGTGGTGTCTTGTTAATAGCGATTTGAAAAAGGATGCATCGAATCTAATGCATCGTAAGTTTTTGGGACCATGCTGTAGGAGAAGTCATGCTGTCCGCAGAAGATGCCTTCACCCATGCGCTTGCTGGGGTTACCAACCTCTTTTTTCTGCCTAAATGCATGGTGCCAAAGTTGTACAGCTCTGAAACTTCCTTTTGGACAACCTCACGATGCCAAATGTGACTTAATTAAAAGCATAGTATATACTGAACATTCCTTATTTAAGATAAAGAGGTATAGCTCTGCAAGTCTTCACTCTACCCACTTCCTCATCGCTGAAGTGTTCAAGGCCAGGTTGGATGGGGCTTTGAGCAACCTGGTCTACTGGGAGGTGTCCTTGTCCATGGCAGGGGGATTGGAAACCAATGATCTTTAAGGTCCCTTCCAACACAAACCATTCTACGATTCTATGATAAAACCAGGACTGAGGTATGACTACATTAGCAATAAGCATTGCTAGATCAACTGGCAGTTAGACATGAGCCTACCTGAACTTGCACTGACTCACATTGAGCTGTAAAAATAGATAACATCAATTGTGGATCAAAGCTCCTCACGTAAAGGAACTGCAGAGAGCATGCTAGCATGGTAAGTACCCACAGAAATGTCCATTTCCAAGTATAGGAAAAAGGAACTTCCCACACTTGCAACCTCCTTGAGTCCCCTGAAAATATAAATGAACAACAACTTCTAATACTTCCTTCAGCACACCCTTGGAAGGGTCTTTTCTGTTACAAAACAGGCGTTTTGCCTTTGTGTAATGAGGCAAGGCACAGAACCCCAGCACTGGCTCGGGGAGCCATTCCCCCAGCACAGCCCAGCAAGGGGCTGCCCCCGTCCCCGAGGGCGGTGCAGGGACAGCAGCACGTGCCCTCTGCCACTGAGGCACCCACCTGCAGCCCCACACAGACATGCTTTTCACTGCTTTCACTTCAAAACATAGTATTGGGGTCTACACTACAGGATATACAAGACCTCAGTTTATTAACAGCAAAAAGTCACCAGTAGCTATCATGCTTTTCTTCTTCTAAACCTATTAGGACGAAGGGAGGGGGAATAAAAACATGAGAATCAGGAGGAATCCCTCCATCATGAAAGAAACTTTCCCATTCCTTTTGCAAATCTCCTATTTGGCTGGAAAGTAGCTGGGAAAGTAACTTAGCATGATGAGTTAAAGATTGAAGGAAAGCATACACAGAGCACTAATTGCCCCAGAGCAGCTCACCAACACTGACCCTGTGCGTAATCAGGGAAATCTTGCAACTACGTCAATTTTAGGACACACAGGGGCAGGGTATTGCCATAAAGATAAATCATAGTACACCGAAACCTTTATTTGTAGTGAAGTCTTCCAGCAAAGAGAAATCCCTGCAAACTCTGACTGTATGACATTAAAAGCTGCAGTATAATATATTACTTCTATTTAATTGTGTGGCATTGTATTTTATGTAGCTACTTACACAGAAGGCAATAAAAGCCATATTCAAGAGACACTTAAAAAATACAACCAAATTCTCTTCCTTCTACTTTGTTCTTCTCAAATCCAGGAAGGATAAGTAGATGGGACTATACCCTGCATTTTGAAATATTAAGGTGAGACTGTGCCTCCATTTGGAAGGGAGACGTGGCACGGAGCGTGGCACAGCCACTGGCGAAGGGCTCCGAGGGTAACGAAGTCATCGTCACACCCTCCCCTGAGTGACTCACGCCAAGTGACAGAATGGCATCAGAATACTAAAGACAGCTAGTCCACAGCATGCATACATACATACTTTTCTAGCATAAATCCTCTTTGCTCTTTGAAGTTTTGTGGAAAACAACTTTTAAAAAATGTTAATTTAAAAACTAAGACATGAACTAAATTCGTGCGAATCCAGAGACACATTTGAGGAATAAATTATTTACCTCATAAATAATCACAAGTCTCAACTGAGGTGGGCCCAACTCTTGTTTAAGGAAATAAAAACAAAATAAATAACTATTTCAAAAAACATGTTTCTGGAGAGAGGTTATAACCCCCAAATGACCGAGATTTTATCCTCCAGGGGTTAGGACTGGAGAGGGGTGGCAAACAACTACTAGAGCTGCTGCTTTGTGTTCCAGGACAACCAGTTCAATGCGTAGCTGGGGAACTCCACAGCACAGGTGTCCCTCCCATAGTCACCATCCCAACTATCAAACATACCGGAAAATACAAATTAGACAGCCAGAGAGTCCTGAAATCAATGCAGAAGGACCATGAGTCACACGCTAAAAAAAATTAACTCCATTTACTGAAATGTAGCCATACCAAGCCTTTTGTCATCAAAAGTAAATACGTAAGAAGACAGTTAACAGGGCAGTAGCTGAAATACTATTGCAACACTACACAAAGACAACGAGATATCAAAGTAGGACTTACATGCTTTCATTCCTGTAAAACATAAGAGATATTAGTGTGAGATTGTCTACTTGTCTGCCCATGAATAAATGCAGCAGACGAACAGAGCAAAATGAGCAAGACCCATCCAGTCAAAAGCCTGATGGCTTCCACTGGGTAAAAATCTTATTTGCCTTTCCAAAACACAATCTGTATAATAATGCAAAACTGAGTTGTCTTCCCTTACCTTCTGCAAAAGGTTCCCATTCATAAAATCGACCCATAAATGGCTTGTTATTGTATGATGCACATTGCACCTCTCTAATATTTCTGCTGCTTTCAGGACACATCTGTTTAAATAAAAAAAACAGTCACATTATAATCAACAAGTAATGATCTTATTGCTTTCTTATTAATTCACTTCAGAAGGTTAATGAAGACATTGCCAAATTCTAATCCAGATTAATATTAACATCAGAAGACTCCTTTTCTTTAAAACAAGTAATAAGCAGTGTACTTTTAAGTAACAGTATCAAAAGTGCTTGTAGGAAAAAAAAAAAATAATTTGTGGGGTTCATGGAGCAACAGTTCTACCAAAAAAGCAAATTTTTTATTGAGCCATCATTTTCCTCAGCAAAAAGACGACACTCCAAGATAAATTCAATAAATATATTCAATAAAATAATTTCCTTTTCACGATAGCTTCACATTTTTCATTATTAATTTTCTGGGCTCAGATTCAACAGTTAAAACATTTAACATACACACTTTCATAACTTAGTAAAAGTTGGCCACACCAGCTTCTTATTCTCATCCTCTGCTTCAATACACGCACACACACAAATGCACGTTGAGGTAGGGCAAGTTTCACAGCTAGAAGTAACATCTTTTATTAGGTCACCTGCAATGCAAGGCTTTGGCAGACAAGCCTTGTTTACATGTGAAGCAGATTCTAAAAGTAAATACAAGTTAAATACTCAATTACTTTGTTCTGCCTGCGTCCCCACACTACAGCAGTTACAGCAAGAGACTACTCTGTGTGTGGGCACACACGAAGGGGAGAAAGATTTCTAGAAAAAGGCAGGGGGTTAATCAGAACAATTTCTGTGCTTGGAGAAATCAGACAAGATTTGGTCACAGATGCATTTTTTTAGGTAGGCTCTAGATGATCAGATTGACTATTAAAAACACTATTCAAAAACTGTAGAACCACACGAAGAACTGGACTAGAACAGCAAAATATTTTTTCTACAGAAGACAGATTTCAAGGGAAAACTAGAGACAGGATTACACGACAGCAGCATGCCCAAATTTTGTTTGTGTTTTTGAAGGGAACAGCAAGAGAATCACTAAGAGCTCTTGTTGCAACCCCAAGTCAGTTCTCTTGAATTTGTATATATTGGTCATCTTTGCAGGGAAAGCCACACCAAAGGCCCCTGGGGAGTCCTTGCTTTGTGTCCACCATTTATACATGAAGATGATTCTAACTGGATCAGTGAAACGTCAAAGTCAAGAGTTTTCAAGTGGGCTATAAACTGTACCAAAGACATGCCTGGGGGAAGGTTCATGGACTACTTTATCTTCTCATACAATCACCATAACAAATTTTCTAGAATAAACACTGTTTCTGGCCAAACAGCCATCTGTGCTTTGTTCGCCCACCCTTCCGAGATCTCCAAGTACATTGAAATACTGTTTTCCTCAACAAAGCCTCTAACAAAAACAAAATAAAACAAAAAACCCAACAAAAAAAGCTTCCCTGAAAATAGGACCACGAGCCACCAAACTACATTGGAAGGGTGGGACCAGAAGTCTTTCCAGTGCCAAGCTCAGAAGGCAAAGCTCCATTCCCACAAGAGACACAGGCATCCTTACATCTGTGACACTGCAGCAGCACAGGCAGTTCTGCCACACCAACCAACCGACCCAGCTCAGGAAGGTCACAGTTTGATGGAAACCATTTATAGCACATAACCTAAAGGTGAAGGGACAGAACCTGAGCCAGCATAAATTAAGGTCACTATGCTAAATTACAGCAGAACGACATCAGTTTGCATCAGCAAAGAACCCGGCCTGAAGGGTTTCTTTTTGGCACGCCTTTCCCTTTTTTTTGGCACATGTTTTCTGACAGTCTATTGTGAAGTTTTATTGTTTCTTGTTTTCCCTTTCCTGAGCCTTGAGCTTGTGCTCTTGTGTACCAGTATTTCTGGCTCACAAACCATTTCCCGGACACCCCGTTCATACCAACTGCAGACAGCCTATGAATAAAAAGATCAAAATATTCATCACTGTTGCCAAAAAATAGTGACACCCGCCCCTTCTAAGATCATTTTTATATAGCTACAATTTCTGTTTTTAAACTTACTGAAAATGGCCCACAGGACAGAGCCCCGTTGCTTTAAAGCAGGACAAAGGGCTGACAAATATGCTAAACACTGAGGAGATCAAGCCAAAATCAGAAGAAAAGGCTAACTCTGTAATGTCCCTGCTACATTGAAAGCCCCAACTCAGCTGTCCTTCCTTCATTTCCTTCATGAAAGTTTAATTACAAAATAAAATTTTAAGTAGAATTTTGAGAGTGTGACCTGGTTGGCGAAACCTCTTTGCTTTATTCTTTATGCAGATTATACTCATTTTTGGTTTTAAATGCCTTTTGGAAATATTTTATGAAAGAGTTAACTACAAGGTGCAACTAGTCAAATTCACTACAAGTACGTTTCAGCCAACGCTTAAACTTATACTATACTCTACATATATACTAGTTGACAGCTATACATCCTTTAGTGACCCCGCCTAAATTCTTGATGCATCGCTGAACAAAATGACAGTTTTACACCTCCAACTGCTCAGCCCCCCAGAAAATGAAATCCTTGAGCCTTTCTCAGAAGAGCTGCGAGTGCCAGGCACTTTCTCTTGGCCTCCCTGGCTTTTGAGCACATCCTTCAGGCAGAAAATACAGTTATCACTCAAAGGAAAAATCATGACCCTGTACAATCAAAAGTGAAACTTTAGCATAGGAGTCTCTGTAGATCCTTATTCCCTGAAAGCACAACCTATTTTTTACACTTTAATTTAATTACTATTTATGTCACAAACACATATAGCTTAATTCTAAATCTCCAAAAAGACAGCAGTGAGCATCTGTGATGAGAAGATGACAACCCCAAAGCAAGCTCATATTTACCCCCGCCACGGGTCCTGCCACGGGTCCTGCCACCTTCCCGACAAAGAGCAATTCTGCCTTAAAAGCACGCACTTTAGTATGTTTACAGATGAAAAACGTTTCCGTGGCTAAGCCAGAGCACTAGCATTTAAACAACCTGGATCTCTTTCCAAAGTCTTCCAGGGGCTTTCGGAATGAACTTTGCTGGAAGATATTTAACTGTGTGATTCTCCCTGGGTGCCCCCTCAGTGACATGAGGGCATCAGGAACATACCCCCTGCCAGGACTTGAAAAAAATTTTTGGAAAACAAAATGTTGACTTTGATTCACTGTCCTGTTAATGACAGAGCTGGAGTTTCATTTTTTCCTCAAAAGCTTCATTTTGTTTTGTGATTACCGAGGGAGTTATCTAAAGTTTTTCATAGAGGTTTTAATATAAAAATAGGATGACCTCTTTGGGCGCTTCCAAAAAAAGAAATAAAATCTCCTTGTTAAAACAGGTCTGTGGAGGCCAGATCAGCAAAAAATATACATTGCATCTACTAAGATAAATCTCAGATTCCATAGTGCAAAAGCAGATAAAAATTATCTAGAAAACTACACTCTATGTTGGGAGAGGATTTTTTAGTATTATTCTTTCAGTTGTGCCCTATAAAATGAGAAACAGCATCTAGAATGTATGGGTTTAGATTATATTCCTCCTATTTAAAATATGCTGCTTGGCAAAACCAATGCTGTAAATTAAATACACGTAACTTTATTCGGCGTCTTTCAAAGTGCTGGAGATTTTCACCCAAGGTAAGATGCTTTCAGAACTTCCAAGGCTGCGTTTTGAAGGGGCTGTTTCAATGAGCAGGACATCTCGGCCAAGGGTTCCTCCTGTCCTTTCAGAACATGAAAGGAACAGCAGCGGCCCAGCGCCGCGCTGATGGGGCCGCAGTGCTCCAGACAGAACATTTTAGAAGTATCCCTTTGTGTTTTGGGACCTCAGGCCAATTTCTTGAAATGCACTGTGTCTGGAGTTGACAGAAACTTTGCACTTCTGAAACAGCAGCTTTATTTATGCCTCAATTCCATCTGAAATATGCAGGTATGAAAGTATTCTGAGGGGCAGCAACACACAGTACTTCCTTTGTCATGTACCATTACAGCTTTCTTACAATGAGCTGCTGGTACAGCTAACACAGTAAAACCAAGAAACCACCCTACTTGCATTTTAGCTTTTGGGAAACATTCGAAAAGCAAACGTTTTTAACAAATTGTTGACACTGGTTAATTAATGAAGTGTTGGCAAGACACCAGAAAAGGCTCGGTCTGGCAGCAGATGTGGGCTCAGGCTGGGTGCATGGCTGCCACTAGCAGCACCGTTCCAAACTGCACTGAGATAATGCACTTCTGGAAATGCAGAAATGGGCCCTTTTGATCCTGAAACCACCTCTAAAAGCAATTAAAACATTGACTAAGATTTTTGGAAATGTTTCATTCTTATGACCTACAGTAACTGGCAAACTCTTTTTCCAAGGCCCCACAGTCCTTCTGGATTCCCCAGGCTCAGGCATAATTCATAATTACTATCTTCTATGTGTGCAATACTATATATTAAATTAAGTCCAAGTAATCTAGTTGCACCACAGTTTTCATTTCTGCAGTGGTTCTATCTAATCATATTAATCCTTTGACATTCCAAAGGAAAAACGCATTTCCGAAGCAAAATAATTAAAATACTTGTTTCTGAAACAAGCAATCTCAAAATTCTTCTTTCATTTTCGGAACGCACTCTTAAAAGTGACACGTTCTTGCAATATGCATAATATATAAATTCCTATTCTTTACACAACAATCTACCATGTCTGAAATGAACTTCTGCCCTGAAGTGCTGGTGTCTTGTTCCTCCTGAAACCTCTGGAATTTCTATGTCCACAACTGAAAGCAAAATCTGGGTTCCTTCAAATTTTAGTTCTTCTGCTAAGTTGTTTCTCTGCATTGCCAGGACGGTGCACAGCCCAAGCAGTGTAACTTAGAATCCAGGCAACCTGCTTTTGTCTGCATGAACGCACACTGAAAGACAGCAACAGATCCATTTAAACTACTGGAGAATCTTTTAGAAAAGAGACCAATGTTTCTAATTTTTAAAAACAGTAACAGAACATGAAGACAATTGGCTGCTAACTAAAAAACGTATAAGGTATACTAAAGGTGTCTAGATATCTGTGGCACAAAAGATCAGGCGGAATTTTATTAAAATGGAATTGATGCTTCTGAAAAACAAAAATATGCAAGAAACTTTAAAATGCATAAATTCTGTGAAGAATAGCTCTCAAGTAAAAATAGTGCTAGGCAGCTCTAGTTGCAGTCCCCAACCACAGACAGTACACCATAGATGTCTGGGTTGACATGGAATGAAAATTAACATCTGCAAATGCAGTGGTATCTGGACAGGTTTATGAGGAATGAGCACCTGTATTGCCGAAATCTCAGCACTTCCTCAAGCAATGAATTTACACCTACGTGTCTGTTGCAGTGGAGATTAAACTTAAGTTATGACAGTCATCATAAACTACTAACTTTCTTTATGAACCAGAGAGAGATTCTGAAGTCATACAGAGTCTAAGGGAGCAAGCAATGCAGGGCTGCAGCCCTTTTCCCTCACTGCTCTCAGGGGGCTGCCTGCCATCGATGGAAAAGACCTTAGACACACACACACAACAAAAAATCATTACATTTCTGCCCAAATCCCATTCAGCCAGCAATGAGCTTGTGTTTGGAACCAGGCAGATGGTCCATGGCAGAGCTGCACACTGGGGCACCTGCCTTCCCCGAGGTAGGTGCTGCCATCTCAGCCTGGAAATTAAGAACCCATTTTCCATTAATGATTTCAGCTTTGCATTGAGAAAGTCATCTGAATTGAAACAGAAAAGTCTTCAAACTTTTCTGTTCCCAAACCTAATCTTTATTAACTTTGCAATGTGTCAGACAAATAAGGCATTAATGCATAATGTGGCAAGTGCATTTATTACTGCTCTACCTTTTTTCCCTTCCATAGCACTTTACAGCTGAAAACACAGTATGTCTAAAAGTGGGGAAGAAAGATCAACCAAACAGATGGAAAAAGAAGTATTTCTGCTTAACTTTACAGGTTTGTGGCTTTTTTTAAATTCTCACTGGCAGATCCATCTGATTAGATTGAAATAACTTACTTTATTTAAGATTTTCAACAACTTGTAAAAGATTCAAGTCCAGCTTTGGTTTTAAATAAAATGTTAGCCACTCATCCATCCCACAGAAAGCATCTACACTGATCTAATGTGCATGACTGGAAACATTTGGCACTTTAAGCTTAGGAGGGGCTCACCAAAGAGCTCTAGGAAAACTAACAGTACAATTCTTCAGTAGTACCAAAAATGTGTCAAGGAAATCATCCATTTCTGTTTATTGCTAAAATTTTACAAATACTATTCCAAAAAAAAAAAAAAAAAAACCCAAACAAAAAAAAAAATCCAATCTGAGAAATAATAATTGGTTTCTACAACACCTAAGTCTAACAATTAGAAAGTGGAAGACAAATACTGAAAACAGACCATGCTGGAACAGAGTATCATCTGGTGTAAGTGATACGCACGTCTGCTGTGGGAGTCAGAGCTATGTCAACTCACACCTGCCAACGATCCAGCCAGTTGACTGTTGTTAGTCTTTTTTTGATCCAGCAAAAGACCAGATGACTACCAACTCATTCCAAAGCCGGGTTGGTTTGTTTTTTTTCAAAATGTAGTTACTATTTTACTGTCCCAAATTTCTTTTAGTGCCCAGTTCCCTGAGTGAAGAAGTACTTCAGTATCAAGACCGGACTGCACACAGGATGTTCTTTACATGATCAAAAGCCTGGCGTTTGCAGCAGAAATCATAACTACTTTGCACAAGGGCTGTTCTGAGTCTCAGAGTGGTATCACTTTTCTATATAAATATGCTGCATAAAAAAAAATCCACCAGATACAAGAATCCTTCCATTCAAATATCTATTTATAGAAACACTACATAATGCTCAAGGTGCTTAAACTGCACACTGTTGCCTCGTTTAATGGAAATCAATGAAAAGTTATTTCCATCTGACACAACCTGGCTCAAAGTCTGAAGAATGCCTTAACATGGAAGCTTTCAGCCCTGCTGCAGATTCAGGGTTTCATCTGTCTACATTGTTCAAATACATCTGAAAAACAGAGCATGTTTTAAAAGTCCTCCTCAGAAAATGCGAGGTTTATGTACTGAGGACAGTTGCTTTAAAGTAAGTTGTAGCAGTCTTTATACTACAAAAATCAGCCACTCCAAACCCCATTTTAAAAGGCATCACCAGTACCAGCTTTGAAAGACCCCGAGACAAACTCATATTTGATGCAACTCCAGTGAAAGCAAGACTTAAGTAAAGATGGTAAATCTAGTCCTCACAGTTTGCAGAAAATTACGCCAATGTGATAAAACATCTACTCTATGGTTTCCAGCAGTATTTAACTTCATTTTTAAAAACCATTGTTCTTGGAGCAGCTGATTCTTTCTGGGGTGCGGTCTTTACACCACAGTTTCACTATTTCACTCTTTTATTCTACCAGCTTCATCAGTAGGTGGGAATAATCCTCTACCAGTTTTCTACATGGAAGCCGAATCAATTTAAATGGAAATTCAACTGCATGCATTCCATTCAAATAACTGGCCTTTGCGTGGGAGGGACTACCTGAATGCTTCCAGCTGAAGGACTGAAAGTTTAGGAAAGTTTCTGATTTGTATTACCATGATATTCCACTTTTTTAATTAAAAATTCTTACTACAGCAATAATCACAACGTTCTCAAAGAAGGATCTCTAAGTGACAACCAGGCAATGGAAACATTTATGCAGCATTATACGAGGCAGAAAGGTGGAGGCACAAAGCTACAGATGTTACTACATCTAGGGTGAATTCTGGTAAGTCCATTGAGAGAATGCATTTTGTTCTTTTTTTTAAAAAAAAAGACCTGCCATCCAGAACAATTAGTTTTCCACAAAAAGTGAACCACAGTAGAGCACTATAAATGTAGCTTAAAAATCACTATGAGTTCACAGGAGCCGAGCGTAACAGAAATTACAGCATTATTCGTATTTCACAGTTCTTGTTTCCATCAAAAATGAGTTTCTGATACAACACACTCTTACACTGTTTCTGCAATATGTTCATTCTTCCTAGGTCATACTACTAAAAAAGAAAAAAAAAAGGCCCCTTAAACCAGTTAGCAGATACATTTCTCATCTTTTATAATGCTTTGGTACAGCTACAGCTGGTAGCACTGTCTGTTTACTTATGAGTTCATCAAACTAACCATTCAGACTAAAACTTTCCGCTCCTGGTATCTGTCTTAATCTAATTTTTTTGACTGAAGTATTTAATCCAAAAATGAGTCTGAAGGAAAACAAGAGGGGAGAAGCATTTTATTTTTTTCCCATGCTTCAAATATTCTGATAGATTTGGGGTTTTTTTTCAAAATATAAGTCCCTGTTTTATTTTAATGAGTGAAATGAAGTCAGCCAGGGAAGTGGGGTTTTTTCAAGAATGAATCCTGTTCCTTTAGATGGAAATCTACTCAAATATATCCAGACCTCAAGATTTTGAAAAAAAATTATGATAATCATACTTTGTACACATTCAATCAAAACTTGCTAAAGTTTTGCAGCTACACTACTGGAACAATCTGTTTACAAGGAGTGTGTTCCACATCTGTGGTTAAGAGAGGCTGAGAAGTTTCCCAACAATTACTGGTACATGCTCCTGAGGTCTGCATCCGGGGCAGGCACTGGAAACAAAAACAAGACATCTCTCTCTCCTGCTCCTAATAACCCTTGAGCCTCTTGCAGGCAGCACAGACGAAGCAAAGAAGTGGTCTAATACAAAAGCCTGCACGTAAAATGCACGGAATGCTTTGGAAAAACTTGGATAAAGCTTGGGACTGGGATTCAAGAGGTGAGACTGCATGAGCGAGTCAGCTGAAGAAGGTACCGAGAAGAAGAAAGTGAAACTGGAGAGAAGCCGAGGAACCTCAGTAGAAGGAGGAGAGAATGGAGGCAGAAGAGATGGAAAATATTAGACAAGGCACTAGGGAAGCGAGAAGCGCAACTGAGCAAGAAAATACAGAGGGGCAGCTTCTGCCAGAGGGCAGGGGCACAGCCAGGCTGTATTTGGAGGAACAGCAGAAAGACCTGTGGTGAGAAAAACCTATGAAGAGGGCAAATTCCTTCCACCATTGGTTCAACTGCAACAGTCCGATCAGGCCTGTCAATTGCGATGTATCACATGATGGCATTCTAGTTTTTATTTTTGTTCTAAAACTATAAAGTTATATACAGTAAGTCACAGGACCTTTGAAGAATGTTTAACCTCAACTTAGAAGAGATTGTCCATGCAATTACAATATAATTTGGCTCTTTTTGCCTGTGAGGTCCATTCTCAACTATAGGATTACATACGATTTTCTCCATATGATCTATGACTCATTCAGTGTGCAGAATGGACTTACTACTCTGGGGATGAATCGGGAATGTTTAGTTAGAAGAGTTATTTATATAATCTCTGTCTCCTTCACTGTAGAAGCCAGTAGGTATACAATGGACATACAGAATATGGAACATGAAAGTGCAGTTTCTGGAACCAGCTACTCTACCAGTTGGGGAAGGGGGGGGAGGAATGTCACCTGCGGTGCAATTTAATTAATCCAACACTTTCTCTGGTTGTGAACTATGTATTTCCAGTTTGGGGGTCTGACTGAAAACCTCTGGATCCAATTTGCAGATGAGCTGCCAAATCATAATTATTACAGTTTTGGCCAATGCAATTTGCTTTGATGGTTGTCCAGTAATAAATATGATACTATCATGGAAAGAAAAAATCCAATCCCAATTACTTGACATGGGGCATTTTAACCCTCTTTTAAATGCTTTTAAACCTCCTTCTTCCATATCTCATCTCCCTTTCTAAGAATAGAGATTAGAACTTGCTATCACACAGCAGCTTTGTGAATGTTAAATCAAACACTGCAGTAATAGCACCAGCAACTAGTCCTTAGAGAAGCCATGTTTTCTCTTCTTCTGCAAGGAGCATTTTTAAGGCAGGGAGCCAAAGGCTGAATAATAATGAGAGTAACATTGAGTAGCGCATCACTAATAACTAAGCTGTTGATCTGCGCAGGGATCCTGGGGTAAAATAATATATTATCAGGTAATTAAATAATTTTCTTACCACACAAGAGTTACCATAGGATTATTGACAAAACTCCAGTTCGGAAAGCTCTAAAACTTTGCGCATTGTCACATTAAGAGAATCCTTGTAATGGCACCTTGCTGCTCAAAGTAAAACTACACACCATCACAAAAAATTGTCATCAAAAAGTGACCCAAACTGAGGTCTCAAACCAGCCATCAAGATAATTAGCATGCTTGCTATCTTTACCAAATGATAATGCAAACAGAAATACAGAAAAAGAAAACAGTACATTGCTCGGCTGGGAAGCTCCTGAGTGTTGAAGCCAAAAACTGAGGCTGGTTTGCTGGAGGAGGCCGGGGATGTTTCCCTGGCTTCTTCCCCTTACAGATCACCCACCCTTTGCCTCTCTAACACAGCTGTGACAGATATAAAATAGACAGGATTGGCTTTTCCAGAAATTTAAGTCAAGAGTTTGACAAAAAAAGCGTTACCAACCTATCACCAGAAAGAAACTCTCTTTTATTAATTGCACTTGCCTGTCTCTATGTGTGCAATAAGCTGCACGCAAAGGTGTTATTTCTGGACAAACACACAGCAGCTTGATGAAGTACTAGCAAACATGAGACAGAGCACCACAGCCTGGTTTGTTTGTTGGGGTTTTTTTAATATCATCACTGCTTTAATTATTTCTGGATTTTGTGTTGTTCTCAACGCAGTTAGCTCTTACCGTATCATCAGCAAAAGTTTTAAATTTAAAAATGTAGTTCCACCTTCCATTTTCACCACTTCTAGGGGAGAGGGTTTAGAGTAATAGCCTTCAATACAACTATTCCGTGGTTAAGCAAAGGAGCACATGCTTGCTAGAGGTGATTTTACATTTGGATCCTAAATTTCTACACGAGTTTTGGTCGTTTGCTGTTTTCAAGCCCTACTTAAAAACCTAAAATTACAAAACCCATAAACCTAAAAATCTAGCAACAGCATTGCTAACAGATCACTTCTCCTTCAGGACCCTTAGCTTAACTTTGGCAGCTTCTGCTGCACTTCCTTCTTCTCCACTCACCTCACCTGGGATTGTACTGGTGGGTACTTTTCACTGCAAGTTCCTCTATTCGTGTAATTTATGTTCTTGTCCTGTCTGGCTTGAAAACATGCCTTAAACTTGTTTATTGTTATCAGCAGTACTGAACTCATCTCCTAAAAATACCAAGAAAAAATTACTCCTTTCATGTACGAAAGCAGATGCTGACATCTGTCAGTAGTTGTTTTCTATACCTGTAATTAATGAGAATAGTTAACGAATGTGCATAAAAACATTTTTAAAATGTTGTTTGTAAATTAATTCAAGGGATTTTCCCTGATCAAAGTTTCTAGACATCTGCAACTTCTTCTGCTTCGAAAACCTGGATGCAATTAAACTAACATATGCATAAAAAGCAACTTCTTGTTGAAATTATAGGCGTGTTGAATAATTATGCACTGGAATTTCAAACAAAGACTTTTGTCAATATGAATTGACCAAAAAAAAAAAAAAAAAAAAAGACAAGCTGGAATGCCTTAAAATATTTCCCACAACACTTGTCCGTATCGATACATGACAACTACTCAAATTTACAGTACCCTATTAAACGAATCTACAAACACGTCAGGAATGCAACCGTCTGGTTGCAACTCTGAAGTCACAATTTTCCTTGATTAGTTTCCTCTTTAAAGTTTGGCAGAGAGGATATTTCTGAACAATAACCAGGCAATGCATCTAAATCACCCTGCAGTCATGTTTTATTGCGGAACAAAAAAAAAAGCCTTCATTTCGACAAGCATCTGAATGAAGTTTCCGAATCGCTCCGCAATATTTTAAGTGCTAATGCTGCCATTCAAAGCTGATGAAGCGACCTGTATCTGTGGATCTATTCCCCCCTTCCTCTCCTCCGAGCCACATGCATTCCATTTATTCTAAGAATTAGAAAGATAACTTCTCAGGCAATTCCAATTGCTATATGAAATCTAACACTCACAGATCACCAGGAAGCTGGGAAACATTGTTTTAGCCAACCAATACACATTTTGGGTTTTATTTTGAGGCACTTAGGTGAGTTATTAACATCTTTATATCACATTATTACTATACATAAGTGTGGGTCTGATTCTTCAGCAACTCTTAGAGACAAATTCACTCAACTTCCACCAGTACGCAGACTTCTCCCACCTCACTGTGCAGCTCGTCTAACAGGCTCAGAACTTCCCAGAAGAAAAATACAGCTCAATGTTTCCTACAGTATCGTAAAACACTGAAGTACTACTGTTAACCATACCTTCTGAAGCACTTCTGTACATTAAAAATCAAGAAAATATATATTGGGAAGTTGACAGAGCCTCCAGAAAATTCAGCTCTCAGAGCGCTCAAGCAAAACCCCAAACATACTAATAGTGCTACACGTGTACGAATCGGCGAACTCTTGTGCTAAAATATGGAAACTGTCTGCCACATATAAACACCAAGAACAGGTAAGAGAATTCCCTAAGATATTTAGGAGCAATAACATGAAATACAACTAAGTTTTCAACTTCTTTGAATATTGCAAGGATTATTCAGACTTTTTTGCAAAAGGGATTTTTACATGGACAGAACTATCACCATGGTACATTATCCTGAGCTACATCCATAATTGCTTGAGATACTTCATATTTCACGTAAGTTATGTATGGCCACTGCTTCAAAAGCAATACTACTGGCTATGGGGTACATAGAATCACAGCCCAGGATAGGCATTTGCCACAGATTTTCCACATTTATGGTGTGAATCCCACTTCTTCTTTCATAACATTTGAGTGGAAAAGATAGGGTGAGAGGGGTTGGTGACATTCATTAAAGACCAGAACTCAAACTAGAAGCATGTCACAAAATGCTTCAATCATAAAAAAGGGTTGTTCTGCACAACAAAAGGCAGATTTAAGATGGTTCCATTGACTAATTATGGCAATGTTGGAATTTCTTGCCTTAAAAAAATATAACTACTCTATGTGTAAACTGAACATTTAAGTTTCTTACTATGTCTTTCTGATAATGCCCTCTCACGTTTTGCAGATTTTTATCACTGATACATATTCCCAACCTTTATTTTCCAGTGGAGTATTTCTGTTTTATTGCCTTAAGGTGTTTATTCTATCCTAGACTCTACTATATTTCATTTACATCTTACTTAATTGTCTCTGGGAAAGACAGAAATCTCACCAATTCTGTATGATGCAGAGTCAATATAAGAAGATGACAGATCCCATGGGTCACTTCTCCCTAACCTGGAGAATAAAGGCTATGATTGTAGCCATTACCAAATTTTTACCTGCTCCTACCTTTTTGGTCTGTCTTTGTATAGTTCTTGGCAAAACAGGGCATTAGAGCATGACTGCCGGACTCCTAGATGTTAAATTAGTTTTAAACAACTCAGGTTTATTGATCGCAGTAAGTGAGTTTTCACTGAAAAAGCATAAGTCTCTAGACATCAAAATTTTCTGAATTGTGCAACTTTGGCCTTATGATGAACCTTTTACTAGTTTATTAAGTAATAAACCTAGTAATGATTAATTTGTGTAAAACAGCTAAGTTTTCCATTACTGCCACAAGTACAGAGCACACTTATGGAATAAAACTATTTGGGAGAGCTTCTAAAGTTACCCCAGCATATTTTTCAAAAAGATTTAAGGCAGAAAGTTTCTCATCATTATTTAAGTTCTAATAAGAACCTCATAATGCAAAGTTTTTTCCAATACAGAGTTCTCAGTTGTTGAAGGGGATATCATAAAGCCACAGTGCAGAGATGCAGAGGAAACAGCTGTGGCCCAAGAGCTTTTATGGAAGATGTCTCTATCTGACTCTTCTGGAGACAAGGGACAATAGATCAAACGACGCAGGGCATTTCACGAGCAGTATCTCCGTGCCAGTGCCTGGTAAATTAAGCCCATATAAGTGACAACGCATTCTGAATTAATATTTATAAAATTCAGCTGCAAATATCAAAACAGCCAAAGAAAGAACAGCAAAACCCAAAGTAATCTATGCTTTTAATAAGTTTCCTTTACACCCACGGAATGTCAGGCTACCAAATGTACATACAAACCCACAGTGTTTGCA
Organism: Tringa tobata; assembly: GCA_033628505.1. Taxonomy (NCBI): domain Eukaryota; kingdom Metazoa; phylum Chordata; class Aves; order Charadriiformes; family Scolopacidae; genus Tringa; species Tringa tobata. Next base: position 1,186,996 of record JAHREE010000136.1, read on the forward strand.
GGGAAAATTCCTCACATAAAGTCAAGGTTAAATTTCCTCAGGAAAAGATATGTCATCATAACCCCACTTTGCCACTTATGTCAAACACCTACTCTATACAAATCTCAAAATGAGAACAAATAAACCACACAGTAGCTCTTTGGGAATAAGAAGGGGCTTTTCAGTTGGTGTTTTTTTTTTAAAAAAAGTTCTCTTAAAAATACATAGCATTCTATTTGTCTTTACCTCAATATTTGAGCATCCCAACTATATTAATGTGTGCACACATCCTTGCAGCTCCCCATATCACTTCTGATAAAGACCTGTCTGGGAACTACATTTTCTGTTCCATACAAAGTTCAACATTTCCACTTCTACCTTTTTAAAAACTTGAAATGGTGGAAACGTTTCATTTTCTATAGAGTGGAAAACTTTCAAAAGCACTTGGCCAGAATGCTAGCAAGCTGGTGAAATGGCCCAAGATCCCAGGTGCCAAGGGAGCCTGCCAATGCCTACCTATGCGCTTAGGTGACAGAAAACCACATCAGGTTTTATTTAATGGACTCAACACACTTCTGCAGAACATTTCAATACTATTTAATGAGGGCTCTGCATCCAAAAAAGCCTTCTAGTGGAAAAGTTTTAACTAACACCAGTCAAAATTAGTATCATCATCATTAATAATCTTTAGGAAATGAAATACATTAATTTACCCCATCAGCCAGAGCTGGGGATTGGCCCTGAGCCCTTTACCTCCTCTTTTCAACCATAAAACTTCCTTCCATTTCCAGAACTGTCTTTTCAGATACTTTGCTGTATCTCCTAAGGTGTCATTCTCAAGTGCTCTTGCACACAGGAGCACAGATCCAAGTAGAGAACTGTAATTTAGAACCAAAAGCTGGATTTTCCATAACTGTGCTACAGAAAGCAAAAGAAATAGTTTTCTGATCCTATTTAGATACTTCTCCAAAACACAACTAACTTGCTAAGCAGCAGTCACATAAAATACCGGGAAAGGCAACATAGTCTAACTGGAGACGTGGTAGTAATCCATATGCACCCAGGGGGCAAGCTAGCAACTGGGGATGAAACTGGACAAGCTCAGGAAAATTTCATCCATAAATATCTCACTGAGCTCTCAGCAATTAGTCTTCCATACAGTTTAGGTTGGTTTTTGCAAATTCATATACAAGTAAAGGTATAAATTTGGTCAAAACCATACCTCAGTCCATAGCTAAAGACAGTTTAGATTCTTAGATTTTACATACATTTTGTGTTGCCTATTTTTTTCTCTATTTTTTCATACTGTTTGCTGTACTGTAATGGGATCACCAAAACGGACACTATTTTACAGGTTTTCTAACCAGAGCATTTAGGTGCTCATTATTGCTATGTGACTTCAGACTCAACTATATTGGTGCAATTTGGAGAGTGGGAAGTGCAGAACAGGAGAGGTAACAAGCTGTCAGGGTAAGTGGGGCCTTCTGGCCTGAACTCACCACCAAGGACAACACAGAATCACAGAATGGTTTGGGTTGGGAGGAACCTATAAAGGTCATCCAGTTCCAACCCCCCTGCCCTGGGCAGGAACACCTCCCACTAGACCAGGTTGCTCAAAACCCTGTTGAACCTGACCTTGAATGTTTCCAGGGATAGGGCATCTACCACCTCTCTGGGCAACCTGCATGGTTTCACCACCCTCACATGAAAGGATTTCAACCTTATATCCAATCTAAACCTACCCTCTTCTAGTTGTTGCCCCTTGTCCTGACACTGCAGGCCCTGGTAAAAAGTCTCTCTCCGTCTTTTTTATAGGCCCCCTTTAAGTACTGAAAGGCTGCAATAAGGTCTCTGCATATTAACTAGAGACATACTAAGAATTAATGTCTTTACCAATAAGCTATAATTCACTGTATGTCTTACAAAACATAAAATAAATCAGATAAAATTGACTTTAAAAAGGGGCACTCTGTATCACCAAATATGTACTGCAAAGCAAGTAGGCTTGGATGTCCAGAACCCTGAAAGCTACTTCTACGCTGCCCAAGCAACCCTCAGCCTGAACTTAATTAACAAATGCACTCTCACATATTCAGACACTCACGGAAGAGCAAAGAGCGAGTGACTTGGCAATGCTTGACACAGTGAATAACAAAAAGTGTTCAGCAAACAAATGTTCCATTTGAGTTGCTTCCTTTTTTCTGGTGACAAACAACACAAAGAAGTTTGCATTCAAATTCTAATTCCCCCACACGCCCCTGCAGTTCTCTTTCCTTTAATGCAGGGGGGAGTAAGGAAGATTTACTCATCACTCCCCAAGTTCAGAGGAACGCAGACTACATTTGAAGAATCTTGCCTCGCGAAAAACTTATGGTTTGGGGAAGACCCGTCAGTGGTGTGTGTGCGAAGGACAGGGGTTTGCTGCCCGGTTCCTGCTGGAGGAGGCGAGGGCAGCCCTACATCCCGAGGCAGGCCAGCAGGCACAAAGCCACACGCGAGGTGCTGAAGAGGGGAAGCCACTTGTACAATAAGAAAATAGGTTTAACGACCCGCAGAAACACTTGAACAAATACAAGCACTTCCGAGGTTCTCCCTAACCAAAACCCGCAAGTTTAACTTTCCTGAATCAAGCTGTCAATCATGCAAAATGAGTTCAGCTATTAATGAAAAAACAATAAATGTACAATAATGAGGAAATGACCTAATGGACCAAGGCAGATAGACTTAATTTGTTATTAATTAACTGCCCTTAGGAGAAACTGTAGAGGGAGTAGCCAAACACCAGGATAACCGTTAACAGAATACTTTCCTCTCAATAAATGAGATTTTCATTTTTAATATACTCCAGGAAGATTTTGAAAAGAAAAAAAAAGAAAAAGAAAGAAAAAGATACTGTTCTCTGCATTCTGGCAAGACCACTGGTACATGTCACTGCCGATAAATTAAATTAAAGCCCACGTGCAGAAGCATTTAATCAGGAAGAACAAGCAAACAAAGCGAAACACTATCAGCCTTGTTTTGCTCTCATCCTGCCCTTTATACTAAAACTATTCTTAGCAACTTCTTTTTTATAATTATATTAATTACCACCTTCTAGGGAGAAAAATAACCCTGGATAGCAATTACAACTTCTCTGAGGGTAACAGAAATGTTACTAAATAAAGAATATCACTACGTGGAGTTCCATGCCTAGGAGGAGAGCTGTCATCTACAATTTTTCTTGGTTATTAAAAGTCTCCTGTAATATAAATGATGGTTTCTCAATAACTGCATTTATATATGCAAGAGTGGCAAAGATGCAGCAACAGTATGCTCACCTATTTTTTCCTCTTCATCTATTGAAGTCTTCTGTTTAAACAACGCTAGCTAAAATTAACATGAAAGTATTTTCACTCCTGTTCCCTTACTATCAAAAGAAATTTGCCAATGACCAGACCACTCATCACACTGACCTGTGTGTCTTGCCACTGTCTAATTCACAAGCTCCCAGCCCTCCTCCCTCCAGCTCACTTGTCATTCTCAACAAATTTCCTCTACAAACCCTCCTCCGTACCTCAGCCATCTGGGATTGCTTCTTTCTTCCACCGCACTTCTAACTTCCTCACCTCTCACCCCTTCTCTCTGAAAAGAGATCTTTCTTGGAAAGATTTTGTTGTATTTCTTAAGTCAGGAAGAATACTGTCCAACTTTTTGCCTTGATGCAGTAAGGGATGAAATACACACTGGGGCATTTGTGTGTCACTTGGACACCAGTGAGCAAATTCAGCACAGAAAACTTTCCAAATTAATGCCCTGCACTAAGTTCATTTCCTTCAAAAAACAGAAAGTGTTTTTCAAAAGAGCAATTTGTACCAGAGACTGTTCTCAGAGGCTCAGACTAGCCCTTTCATGTTTTCCATTTCAGACAAATACACTGAAACTTTCTTGACAGTAGGTCTCTTCAATCAGCTGCTCTAGTCTCCATCAATGGACTTCATTCATAAATAAATGAAGCAAACGTAGTAACCGCTACACTAAGAGGCAAAAAAGCACTCATCTAATTTGCTTAGGTCGTGTTTTCATTACCCTGATCATATGTTCTCTTTCTACATCTCCAGTATGCAGGCTTCCACTAAACGAAACAGGATTTCTAAGAGGCAGGAGAATCAGATGTACATCCACCCAGAAAAATACAACCCGTTGTGTCAATATATTGAGACCACTCTTGAACACCCTGCTTCTCATATAGAAATATTAGCTTCTTCAAGTTTGTGACATTAAGTCAGATTAGTAGCCCAAATAAGATGCAAATATTAGGAAGAGATACTTTAGGAAATACTAAAGTGACACAGCCAGAAACTGAAATTTTTAGCAGGATTAAAATTGCTTGTGGGGAGAAACAGCAAAACCCCACCAGCCTCCCACATAGAATGGCAGATTGCCCCAGAGCATGGAGCTACACCCAGCCAAATGCTTTTGAATGGAGTAATAACAGAGTAAGTTTTATTTAAAAATTAACACAGAACAGATTTTCTCTCCAATAAACTAGGATGCCAAAAATCAAAGCATGTACAGCTTGAATGCTGGTAAAAGCAGCGCCTGCCACAGAACGCACCCAGCACCCTGGGAAGAGACTGAGTGATCCAGGCTACTGGGTGCTGCCTCCACACGCTCTTTAGAGCACGACTGCACTCCCAAAAGGCCAGGCTTATCTTTTGGGATTGAGAAGTACGGAGCCTTCATAACGTGCTGTACCCCAGCTCCATTTTTCCATTTCTTACATGAAAAAACATTAAATTTATCTGTGACTCAGTTTCTCCCCCTGTCAAATTAGAATTGTACACATTGGTAGGTTTAGTGACTGCTTAAAATCCTTGAAGGTATGGTATTAGGTAATTATAACATTATGCATCTACTTTCAGTATTCCCCAAGACACTTTAAAATAAGTTCTCAAAAAATTTCATTAAATTAATAAAAAAAAAAAAAAAGGTTCAACTTCACTTCTTGACTATGTGAGCATTGAGCAACCTAGGGAAAACCAACAGCTGTCCAAGAAATTAAATATAGAGAAACCAGACTTACATTTGTGTTGCAGAGTTTATATTGCTTGTAGGCGCCAATGCACACAATCGCTGCAGCCCTTTGGGGCTGGGGCTGGCCCTGGACCGCCTGGTGTGACACAGACCCGTGGGGGCTGGAGTCACTGCTGTGAAACAGGCTCTGCGATACAGGGAACGACGATGACTGATAAACTGAGGGTCCCAGGACTTGATGTCCAGCCTGAGCCCCACTTTCGTCTTGATAAAGATTCCCATGTTGAAGGGAAGGACTAGCTGCCTGGCTGTAAGCGTTCATGATGCTGGGACTCTGATGAAATACTTGGTTCCTTGATGACTGTCGCTGCCTCCGAAGTTTCTGAGGCTCTTGACCAGTATCAGTTTGTAAAGGTAAGATGTAGGGCACTTTTCCATATCCATACTTTCCTGGACCAATAGGATTTCTGTTTCTGCTTCTAAAAACAGAGAAAGAAAGAGAAAACAGTTACTGAATTCATAAGAGAAGCAGCAGTTAGATACTCATAGGACCTGTTATTTGTCAAAGTTACTTGCTCCAAAGCAACAGATAACCAGAAATTTCAATCCATTTTATAGAAAAATATGTACAACTTGCTTGGTGTCTTGGGAATCTCTGAAGAAGTCTACTGGTTGAACTAAATCCTGGCCCCTCTTCAGCTGAGAGTCATGTGGGCAGTCAGTGCCAACCAGCAAGGGCAAATGGTCAGGTGTGGTACAAAGCAGCAGTTTGAGGGGAGGTGGTGGTTGTTCTTTTAATCCCTAGGACTCTCCTTTAAAATGAGAATCAAAGCTATATATTTCAAAAATTCATAACCACGTCTCTGGGGAGCCTGAGATACATAGCAGCAGCAAATCCCTACTGTGGATTTGATTAACGCAGAAGAAAATTTGAATTCAGTATGGCAAAGATCATTAAACATTTTGTACCCATTTAAAAGGCCCCCTGTGGTTCTGCTTCATTTGCTACTTAAGAAATAAAAGTGGAAACAAAAAAAAAGGATAAAGAACATCAAAATATTACTGAAAGACCTGTGGAAAAGATGACAAATGCAGGAAAATATTACAATTATGGTACACAGTTAATTTTCTCTTCTTTGGCCAGCAGATTTACTCTTTTGTGGTTTTTTTTAATATATAAAGCGAGGATTATCAAAACATTTAATTAATAAGTCGTGAGCCCCCAGTTCATTGCCAGGATAAAAGCCCACCTTTCAGTGTACATTACTAAAACATTACACAAGAGCTTGGCAGCCCCCAGCACTAATCACAGAAGTTTCAGGTCTGCTCTACTGCACACAGATCTCTTCTCACCCACTGAAGACCCTGCGTTTTGGGCCATATTACACCTCTACCAGCACACTCAAACAGCTGGTACTCCCTGGAGGGCAGTTTCATCCTCTGCACCCTCACAGCAACACAATGGACTCAGTCTAGAAACTCAGCTCCAAATTACAAGTGAGAAATTATAAAATGAATAATACCACATTTGGGTCATACCATCCAAGAGGGTTAATCCTAGAACCTTATCTGCAAGCAATATGCTCATTTGCATTTGCTTTTCTTGCCATCCTGTGCAGCTCAACATCGCATCAGGCCTTGATTTCTAATGCAGCAGTCTGAAGAATAAGTTGGCAAAAAAAGTTTCTTCCAGTTCCGACCAATGTGGGAATACAGCTGGTTTAGGTAAACTTTGCAGCTCAGGAAGGGAGACACCACTAAAAGAAGGTCATTTTCTCTTTCTGTCCATAAAATGTATTTATATTTTTTAATATATATAAAATAGACTTGAACTGCAGTGAAAACCAGAGGTTATAAATTGACATACTTATTTTCTAGAAACTGAAGTGTTACAGATGTGAGACAGCAACCAGATCAAAGAGACTTTCCTTTGAGTTTGTTTTTTCTTGTGCTCGTTTTCTTCCCAAGTCTTATATTCTCTCAAGACTCTTCTTACGTGGGAACCTTGGAAGTCCTTTACTCAACATTCTAGCTCTATGGCCACATGGGGCTTTTAATCAATCTTCCTGGCTCAAGGATGTGTGAACAAGAGTGTTGATTTACCCCGGCAGATAAGCGACCAGCGCTCTTGAGCTGTTTATACCCGTTAATCTGCTCTGTGACCATGACAGTCATTGTTGAGGTGGGGATTTGGTAGTTACAGTAGAGAAAAGTGGTATAATGGGGTTTGCATTAAAGGAGGGAGAAAAAAGGGTTCCTGTAAGTGGATAGGAGAGGAAACAAAGAGAGATTATGAACTGAATTATTTCAGAAGTTGAGACTAAAACCAACTTGATTTAAATGCACATAATTTATGTTGGTTCCTTTTTTTTTTTTTTTTTAAATGGGCAAATAAATTCATTCCCCCTATGTTGCTGCTATTTTTAATTTTTCACATAACTCTTCATCTCTGAGCGAGAGCAAAACAAACAAACAAAAAATATTTCTTGAGATTTCTATTCATATTTTGCACTCTGAAAACACTTTGGTTTCATAACTCTCAAGAAGCACCTTATATTTTTGGAGCAAATTGGTTCATCTTGAAAACAGACACAAGTCCTTATTTTTACTTGCTCCCATCTTTCATGATTCTTACAGACAGCAGTTTTCTTCTCAACCTGACCACACCAAATTTGAAGTGTCTGATACAGTTGGCCATAGCTCCTGGTATTGAGAAAGTTATTGCTTCATTGGAGGGAGCACAGACTGCATGGGGTGGTGTTCACAGGGGTGGACAGAGGACGGCAGGTCTACTGAAATTAGCCTTTGGAATATATCATCTACAGTCATGTTGCTTGCACTTTTCATTGACAAGAGGACAAGGTGCTAATACTTGAGCAGTAAGCCATGTGCGGACCAGTGGAATGGTAGGAATATGCCTCTGTCCCAGCCTCCTGAATGCCAAATTCTTTGCAGCAACAAACACTAGACTCTTCCAGAGAGGAACCACTAGATGTATCATCCAACCCACCCAGAAGAACAGCTGCCTGGCAAACGAGGAGAGGTCACACAAAAGGTCAAAAATGAGGCTGATATTTGACTGTTTATCTCCAGTTCAGAATCAGAACTGAAAAGAACCAAAGGATGTGCAAGAAATGGTGACATAAACTATGACTCTTCAGCCTGGAAAAAATGATGACATGGGCATATAGTAGTCTTAAACATAGAATGACTAGTAAGTGAAAGAAAGATCCATGGTTGAAGGTAGTAAGTGTCCAAATGCTGCTGGAATCTCATCAAATTATTTGCAAAAATTAGAAAAACTTAATTTGAAGGAAGCCAGACCTTTTTCTTGTAAAATGGTTGATCACTGCAACAAACACACAACAGTGCCTAAGAGGTGAAAGCGATAACCACATTATTCTTACTGTTAGTTTCTGTCTCATCTTGGCTTCTTTTTCTCCACTGTAACTTGGAAATGTCCTCCCCACTGATGAAGAAATGAGGCACCATTTCTGGTAGCCGAAGTTTCCAGCACCCTTATGATGCCCTGCCCATGGTTGCATCAAGCACATCAGGGGTGAGTCCTCTCCTTTACCTCTTCCTCCGTAACAATTAGGGCCAGAATATCCCAAGACATTGCCGGGTACCACTGAATACAAGCTTCAGTTTACTCAGGTTATGCAGTAATTATGGCCTGGAATTTTCATGGGAACACACTTCCTCTGATATAGAACGTTAACTTTTTGTAGCTGGGAACACTGTATTTCTTTCAACAAACTTCTGGAAACAAAATGTAACACACAACTTCTAATTATTAACATCTTTATCAGTGTTCATGCTTTCATTTGAACCTATAATGCCTGGATTGAAACTATTCTGAATACTGTCTGTTTTGCCTTAAAGCATCTTTCATTTACACTTGGCAGCATCCTTATAAATTAGGAATGCAGTTTGTTGCAATGTAATAAAAAAGCTTGTAAAAATAGCTCGGTGGTAATTAACTTTCACAATTCTTGGGGAGTGTCAGGCAGAATTTATGATATCATGCAGCAACGAGGGACAGTGTTATGTAAGTCCATACACAATAAGAAAACAATGGGGAAAGGGGAATCAGGGAAATGAAACGGGGAGGAAAATCAGAAAAAAACTGCCATTAACTTAAAAATCAGGATTAAACTAACCTTGCTGACATTGTTTGCTTTATGCTAAATCAACCCAGCTTTGATCTGCTGGTAGGAGATGGAAGTAGGTCAAGCCCTGATGACTTTTTGGGATTTTCCAATTGCCAGCAGGACTTTTTCTTTCCTGTGATTCATTATGATTACCTATATTCATTATAAGCCACATAATTCATCCCTCCCCACTGTATGGCTTGGAAGCTCCTCCTTATTGGTCTTTTTTCAATGCACACTATCATGACGCAGGTCAGAATCGAGACAGGCTCTCATTTAATGCAACAAGTAAAAGAGGAAAAAAGAAGTAGCAAGTGACAGCACAACCTTAAGCTTTGTGCCTATTTAGCCAGACCTCTTCTAGAGTGAGATTTTGCAATATTAGACTTTACATATCTAGGTATGCTGAAAACCAGCAGAGTCATCCTTCTTAACGTAACAATGGTTAAGAAGAGCGTTTGAATAGGATGTTGAATATGTGTAGCTACAGGAGTGAGGCTGAGTTTATGAGTCAGTCAACAACCCTCAAACTCTGAAAATTCAAATAAAAGAAGATCTGAGTTTTAGACAACTTTGACAAAGCTTTTCCAGCAGGATGTTAGATTCTGTCTTTGCAAGTCCATGGTTCCCCAGCAGTAATAGAAATAATTACAAGAGTCTGGCAGCAGAATGGAGCCCCACATTCCTTCCACCAGCACAATTCCTAAAATTGCTGTATTTAGAAAGGATTCTAATATATTTCCAAAACCTGCAACATGCTGCACCGCATATCAAGGTTATGACTGCATCAATACGAACTCTTCACATAGCCTGTATGAAAACAGCAGTAATGAATAATGCCTAGGTTCCTTCTGATAAACGCAGTCCCTGTTTATAGATGGATTTACTTAGGTATTATAGCCATAAACTGGAGCACGGATTATGAGAATGATTGCAGGGTTGAACTCCAAAAAGTATGAGAAGTCAACCACTGGCACTGAGATACCAGCATTACCACGCTCACAACTGAACCTGCTACATAGCACTTTGCTGCTCATTCAACTGTACAATAAATAGTTAAAAAGCAATAGAAGCCCAAGTCTCAAAGAGGAGAAAACACCAAATGTTCGAAAAACAGGTGACAGGTAAAAGAAGCTTGGGACTTTATTCTGCAGGATTGCTCAGTGTTTCTTACTTGTATAAATCCAACGCATTTTTGCACATGCTTGGGCCCTTCAGGAAGTTACCGATTCCCTTCTCCAAAGCACTCCCTTTTTCAGCTGTGCCAAATATGACTGTATTAGCAGAAGAGTCATGCTAATTTTCCATTGCCTGTGAATTAATGTTCATAGTTGTTAGAAATGTGATAGGTTTGCCCGGTGCACTTCCATCCCAGGGCCCATACAGTCCTTGGATGTGCAAAGACAATTTAGGACTGAGGAGACCTATGTTCACATCCTACACCTGTTCCAGTTAGAGAAAGGTTCCTCCTCCCAGATCAGCTCAGACAGAGAACATGCTCCCTGGCTTCTCATATACTAGGCCCATTAATGTTAAACAAGGGCTTTCAGCTGCATATCTTTATGTCAGTCAGATTTCTGCCACTCCTGATCCACTCGGGTTAATAAAACTATTTAATGTAGGCCAAGCCTTTTATTTTATTGCTTCTAATAAAAAGATATCAATCAACAACTGCCGACAATACTTTGCACGGGGAAAGGTCCTAAATACCCCTTCAAGAATTAGAAGCCATACAAAGAAAGAAGTATTAAAAGGCAAGGATAAGTAAATCTCACCAGCTCTATCACCTGTTAGGCTCTCTGGCTAAACTGCCTGGTGTATCAAATGAACAATGAAAAAAAATAATTGTTCGGTTCTTTACTGGACTGAAGAAGAGACAGAGAAAATAATAATAAGAAAATAATAAGAAAAGAAGTATTCAGCAATATTTGCAGTCAGTTAGGATGAAGACTGCATGTATTAGGGACAAGCAAAGGGGGAAAAATGCCACCACGAACAGTTATAATCTCAAGGCAAATTACTGCTTAACAGAAAAATGTATGTTGAAAAGCAAATAGCTGCATTAAGTGTTTCATGTCAGACCACAGCCAGTAGACATCTCTCATCTGCTGTGTTCATCTCAAGTAGAGGCATAACAGCTGTTTAATGCACATCTGGCAACCTTCTTTCTTTGGGCATAATTCTCAGAAGCACACACACCTTCCTAATTGTTCAGACAAATCTGTTTAGCACTTTGATAACAAAACGATGGGCCCCTTTAAACTTAAGCCAACCTAAATATATTCTTGAATTCAAAAATACATTTGCCCAGACAAGTTTGAAAATCAGGTTTTGTTCTATTAGTGTAAGGATTGTAGAAAACATTTTAAAATAATTATTGTTAGCTAGTATTCTTCCTGGTCTAGCTATTAACAGTCTCTCTTGTGCTGAGGATCAGGGAGCTGAGAATAGTTAGAACTGGCCCCTCACAGCACACTGACTGACAAGAAGGAATTCAGTTGTAGTAGCTTTTGCTAATTTTAGCCATAAGCATACGTGTGCCTTGGTCGACAAATAAATGCATTATCACTGCCTCATAGAGTTTATGCTAAAAATAATGCTTTGAACCTCAAGTGTTCTTGAGGATCACTAAGAACGAAGTACTTTCGGAGCTGGTGGGCTGGTTATTTATATTGAATAGAAACCTTCTTTGAACCAAGGATATGCGACGTCTTTAAAATACACAAGTAAGATTACAGATTTCCTGGGCCTCCACCTGCTCTCTTAAGTGCTCTTTACAAAGCCTCTCTCTAACACACCTTTTTCATTTTTTCCCTTTTTTCATCACTTCCTTGCTCCTTACATTTCCCCCACTGTTCTCTAAACGGACGTTCTCTGGCTCACTTCCAGCTGAAGCATAACTCCTTTTCGTTCTCTTCTGATGTCAGACAGAATAAATAATGTATTTTACATGAGCTCTGCAGTATTTCATTCAACTTATCTCCTAGTATCAAAATACTACTTCTCTTGTAAATGAAAAACTGCAAGGTTGAACATCAGCAAAAACTCTCATTTATGACACCACAGAAGACTTCTTGTCCTACTGTTGGAATGTTTTCTTCGAATGAACCCAAAGAAACCGCCTTTTTCCCTAATTTTCAATTCACAACCTTTCACACTGTTTCTCAAGGAGTAACGCGACATTCTGGGAAGGTAACAGCCTTCAGCCACCAATGTCACCAGGGACGTGGAAGAAAAACTGCACAAGAATTGCAGGTTTTGTTATTCTTTTTTCTGCAACTTTTTCTCTCGTCTACTGGCAGAAATTATTCCGCAAGAGAGGAAGAGAGTTTTCTTCCCTGCATGCCCAGCCACAACAAACACCATAACGAAAGACAAGAGCATCTCATCACGGAACATTTGGAGAGATGTCAAACCAATGCTTAGCACTTTCTTTTAATTTTGCTGAGAGTTTGCTCAAGTTTGAAGCTGCTTTTTTTTTTTCCAAAATCTTCAGAGAATTGCTTTACCACGAATCCTGTCCTGGAATTAACAAATAAGTTTTCCATGATGCTGAGTAAAACATCTCGATGATCTCAGAGGTCCCTTCCAACCGTGATGATTCTGTGATCTTATCAGTGAGCCTGGTCTAACTGCACAGGTAGCTCGATGCTGCTCTGGGTGCCCAGGACCCAAGCATTATCCAGGCTCTTGCCTATTCTTCTCACTTGGGAATTAAGCAGCTGCCTATAATCTAATCTCCAAAGTGTTGCTGGCTGGATTTTTGTCCTGTCAACACAGCAGTCAATCCACAGCCAGCACTACTCAAGCTGAACTTAACAGCGATCTATCATCAAAAACAGAGGTTCTACGTGCAAGATAGAAGTGGGAGAAAAGACATAAGAAAGAGTACAAATATGATTTATAGGCTTATTTCTCAAACAACATTCCACATTACATATCACTGCAAAATGCATTTTAAATTATACTTATGTGTAGTTTTGCATTGCAGTTGTTCATCTCTATTAAAAAAATGGTCCAAAAGGGCATTTCTTTCATTCCCACTAGAAACTTAGTTCTAAGGGAGCTCAATCCCCATGATCCTTATCAAAGCTCTTTAGCTTAAATTTAAGACCTACCATGGTTTTAACGGGACTGTATGCATGGTTAAGTTAGTAGGCCAAATCCTCTTTAACTAAATCAGTTATGGATATTCTAACTTAATTAAATCTATTTCTGTGGATAAGCATACCAAGATTTAACCTAATATTTTTGATATAGCAAAATACCTATTTAGCAGCATTACATTACTGTAATTGATACCTTCTAAAGGACACTATCCATTTATATACAATTCAAGTATTTAATATAGTTAAAGTTGCCTTGCTTTTGTTTCTGAAGAACTGAAAGAGACTTATTAGCTACTCCTGACAGCAATGAAGTTATTGAAATATCACTCCAATATTTAAAATGTAATTAAGAGAAAAATAAATGGAGACCAAGAAGTCTTTGCAGACACAAAACTTCAACTTCAAATGGAAAAAAAAGGTCCTAATTACATACATTTCTGTTAACAGGATAGGTATGGATAGATATTTTTAAATGTACTTTATTATTTTTATTACTCCTAAAATAGTATCCTTAAAATAATTTCAGACATACATTTTTAATCCCTGGCGTTTCCTCCATAATTCAAAACTGTAAGTGGCCCTCAACTGTCCTGTTCAATCATTTACTTTCCAACCTTCCTATTGCTTTTAGTTTTCTTTCATATTTTTTAACTTAGGTACAGAGATAACAAGGTTTATGTTAAAAAGACCCTCTACCACACATTCTTGGTGCTCTTTTCCTAACTTACAACTGCTATCAAGTTTATACCTGGCAGTACTTAAAAGTTATTCTTGTGAAAGAATCTGCTAAACAAAAATGAATGATTTACTGATTCTGGGAACATATTTCCATCTACCTAAAAGGGAGAGCTCTCAGCAGCCTGGTTGATTCACATGAAAAGCCACTGTGTGTCGCCTCTCAGTACTGTACCACAGCCCTGCGCAGCTCTGCATTCCACGGACTCACTTTTCACCATCTCTAAATCAATCTGGAGAAAATCACTTAAACACGAATGAAAGAAGGGAGCCCTTTGACTCTGTTTTATGTTATGAAAATGCATGCCTCTCTGCTCACTGACCTAGAAAATAGCCTTAAAGCCGTGAGCAGTTACCTTTGTCAAACGTTTCGGCACAAGAGAGTAACTACACCTTTTGAGAGTACATCACACATCGGAAAGCGGAGCCATCACAAAATTCTTTTGCCATATTATAGCATATTATTCACACCACATCACCACATTTCATTGCAATTAAATCAGGGCAGGCATTCACTTCTTTTTACTGATTCTCATTATCAAGCTAACCAAAACAACGGAGCTAACTAGTTCAGTTTACATTTCTAGTAACTTTGGTAACCACAGCATGATTTGTGGATATTCACTACTTCCCATGTATCGTATACGCATATGAGTATTAAAACCATTATAAGCATATTCGACCTAAAAATTTCAACTGCTAGAGGACACAAAGTAACCAACTATGCCTAAAAAAGTGCATCTTCTGAAGGAAAATGGGGCACTGCTTCTCTAATCTCTATATTATATTAGGGGCAGGAAATATTTACATTTTTCTGACAGAGTAGAATTAATGAATAAGGTTATTAAGTAAGCTGCCTCTTGGGAACAGGTTTCATTAATTGGATTAATATAAGAGAGATAAATGTGGACTATCTTAAACCAAATTTTATATCCTCAGAGACCACCAGTAATACCCCAGTCTAGCATAGCTGCGATACGCCTGGTACAATAACTTACTATATTGGCTTTTGCTGATCTCCCAGCAAGTGCTATATAACCTCATTTATGTCACCTTCAACACTGAGATAGGATTCCAGAATTTGAACCCAAATAGTACACTCCTCTTTTCCTGTAAGTTGAATAACACCTCTGATCCCAGGAAATTTAGTTACAAGTCTACGAGTTTTTCCCCTTAGCTTCATCTCTAAGGTTTGACTGGATCATGTAACCATGCAGTTGGCAGGTAAAACAGCAGAAATTCAAAGCAAGTAACCACATAACCGCTGAGATGCATTACCACTGCGATGGCAGATTTGTTGTGTTTCTACCCCTTACTGACCGGGCAGTAATTCATCGGTGAAACGCAGTCTCACACCCGACGGAACGCTCGCAGGGCTCTCGCTTCCCCTCTCCTCCTCCAGCCAGCCCACTCCAGGAAGGCTTGAAATGTTCAGCAGTAAGATTAAGAAAGCTTCTCAGGTGGCTTGCAATTATAGTATCACTTTAGGTTTGCATTTTTGGTAATACCATGCAAAGCGTGCTCACAGTAGCATAATAAAAACTGATACTAATTAGGTAATAATAAGTGAGACCTAGAGCATATCAGGGGGATTAATAACCAGATGAGAGGCAGGATAGGACAAAGTCATCATGAGGCCACAACCACCCCAGCTAGCTATTCCTTTTGCCAGGAAATACTTCAAGTGGTCTTTACTGCTATTCGAACCTGTTTGGAATTTTATTCAGAAGGAAAATGAACATCTTTCTCATATGGCTTAAAATCCCCCAAGTGCTATCAAAATGAATTCTTTGATTTCTACTGCTTTTAGATTTCTGGAAAATTTAACCTCAGAAAAGGACCAAATCCTTCTTCCTCTGCCTTCCTCCTGCACGCACACCAATGCCCAACAAGCTTCTATAACCATACTGGGTTTGGGGTAGAACGCATCACACTTTCATTCTATTGGAGAAATAATGAAAGGCGGGATGGCTAAGTACTTGAGCCGGGTTTCATTCCAAATATTAAGAAAAGCAAACACCCACGCCATTAAATATAAAGCCTCAGAACTTGAGAAAACAATGCCTTCCTGAACCTGAAGGTCCAGCAATCACACATTTGTGCACCTCTGCAAACTGGAACTGAGTAAAACAGGTCAAAAAACTCAGAACACACAGCTAATGATGCTTAAATCAGTTAAGGAAATAACAACTGAATTGTCCCTTTGAAGGTTAATTGTAGACCTGACGACTGAGTGACCTCCATTTGCCTGGTCAAAGCATCTGTGGGAGGGGGCAAAAGAAATACTTTCAGAAAGGAAATTCTGTTTTGACATTAAACGATACTGTCTTCCTTTCCATTGCTCACAGGCCTAGAGATGCAAAGTGACCCTATGCAGGGTACGAAGCAGAACAGCAGACGTTCACGTCAGCTGCTGGCAGCAGAGTAAAGACCACAGAGCCAGAGCCCTGGATAGAAGGTGATGATTTTTGGATTATTTCCTCAGTACAAACTTTTCCTCTCACTCCTCTTCCAAATACATAAAAGTGTTTTAGGGAAGTCCTCTCCTTATTAACATATTTCTTTAAACTTGCACTATTTAAGCAAGCCTGTTTTACTTATTTCATTATTCTGGTGATAAATGTAGGTTTTTCTTTCTGCTCCTGAGAAGCACATACAAAGTACACGTTGTGCTTACAGAAGTGGAAATAGAAATTTTGCTGCTCCGACACGGAAGTCCACTTGCAGAGAAAGTGAAGGTGGCAGCCCTAAGCATCCTAACGCTCAGCGAGTCTACGTAAAACTGCAGTTTTGTCTCCTCTGTCACCAAAATAGAGAATCAGAAATGCAATATTTAAGGAATACAAAAACCTCCATGAATGATACTTCCTTTTGAGATGTGTTTTCTGTCTTAAAGCATGTTATCCTTCTGCATGCCCTTATTACTTTTCCATATGTGCCTCTCTAAAGATGTCTAAATGCTTTCATATTTTTTCCAGTATCTCCTCATTCCTGTTTGCTCTAACTGTATGGCACGCACCATGCATTTTATCTAGGTGAAATGAAGGAGGCTGCTGTGCTAATGGGAACTCAAGTCTTCAAAGGTGAGAAGAGCTCCCTCCCTTTGCCACACAACAACCCAGAGAACCAGCTGCTTTCTTCTTGTGTTTCCAACCTCATTCCAGTGACTGACTAATTTCGTAACACATTTAAATTATGCAGGAACTCTACTTAGAGCACTATGCTAAAAATGGGAGCACTTAAACCCTTTAAATTAGGCTTCTAGTTGTAGGTACCTCAAATCTCTTGCTCCCCGAGCTTTGTGTGCAGCCCTGGTTTCTAAAGCCTGACTGAATGACGTGTGAACTAGCTTTCAAAAGCTGAAAATGTGAATATCCTCTTTACAGACAAAGTATGTCAAAATTCCTGATATATAAATTATATCTTGAATTTTGCTAAAGAAATTGAGCAGTTGTCAGCTGCCTGGAAGCAGGTAGAGAACTTTTCCACTCGTTGCTAAATGATACAAATATATTTGGCTGCTTTGAAGGACTGCTATGGCTGTCAAAATTATTTGCCTTGGAAGCCATCCAATTTCATCCTACCATGTTATCAAATGTGAGCTTATCTCAGTCACAAATGTCCATTCCTCTTTTATTGTTTATGGAAGTCTGCTAAAATTATAGCTTTTATATAAACTCCAGTACAGTAAATAGGAAAACTCCAAAAAGTTTTCAGTGACTACATATTGTGAAAACAGAAATGGGTTCTTGGGGTTTTTTTTCTAATAGCCTGACACCAATTTCCAGTTTCACCCACTTAGTAAACATCGAACACTGTTCTACAGTATAAAAATCATGTCTAGAGTAACTTACATTTTGAAATCCTTTTTCCATATATCTGATAGGTCCAGTAATCTCCTTTGTAAAGAAGGTTTGTACTCTGGGTTTTGTAAATTAAGGAAAACAATCAGGTTTGTCATTCTAATAATTTCATTTTCAAATAATGTTTTTTGATCTCATTCTGTTTTTACAGTCACCACCAAAGAATCTGAAAGTTATGCAATACAACAGGCTTAAAAGCCACCAGGGACCCTCCTAACACAAGATGGAAATAACTTATTACGCAAATAAGATTAAAACTCTGACCTTGAATCCACAGTCTTTTGCCAAGGGGCAGTGTGTGTGTGGGTGGAAAATCAACCGTGGTACAGAAGCTTGCACTGTGCTTAGGAAAACACAGGAATTTGCAAAAGCAAAGGCCTCCATCATACAGGAAAGTGGAGGCATATCGGACATTACGATCATTGTAATATTTCATATGGCAAGGCATTTATTAGGAAATAATGCAGCTTCACTCCATCAATCTTATTTTCTGCTCATCATCCTCTCTTGTTTCAGCAATAACTGCAGTGACTCTTTCAAACTGTTCCAGTCTCTCCTGGCCTGCAGAGGCCACCAGAGCAGCAAGGGACAGCCGGCAGGGATGGCCCCAGCAGCAGCCAGCTGGGATTCCCTCGGAGGCGAAGGGTGCCAAAGCACTGGAGAGCACAGCCTTCGAAAGGCTGCAAAAGTCTCTGTGCAGATGGTTCAAGGCCAGGCTTCCAGTTTAGTAATAACTCAGCCATGTACTACAGCCTGCACCCACGACACTGCATTATAGTACATGATTAAGTAGGAAAACAGAAAAAAGGAAATTTTGTCTCAATGCAGTCATGTTAATGCTGCTACTAAAAGACTCTGAATTTTTATAAGATCATCAGTGCCATATCAAAATTATACTTGCTTGGTCTGGACTATCCGTTTGCATGGGTTTGAAAGAAAGACAAAGCAGTGACTAAAGGAAATGGCCAACACCTAGGGAGATCAAATCTAAACAGCTGGTCCCGCTTTTGAAATCTATGCTTCACCGAGACAATCAGGAGGCTAACAGGTTAATTTCTAGTTTAAAGTGTCCTTTTAGCTGGAGAGAGTTTCTTGCAGACGCTGAGGATGCCTTTATCACCAGCAACAGAGTCCTACTGTCCTACTCCGGTCAGGCTGGAATATTGCCTCAAGGTAACATTTTTTTTTTTTTTTATTGTTGTTTGGGTCAGCAAGATGTCTTTAAAAAAGGAATTACAGTTGACTGCTTCACCCAAGAATCTTAAAGAAACAGATGATATGAAGAAGGTGGTTTGGGATTCTGGTTTTGTTTGGTTTGTTTTGCATTTTCTGTTAACTATCCAAAAGAAAATCTCCCCATGCATTTCCCAGAAGAGAGTGGAGAGGGAAATAACTAGAGAACCACTGGAATACACATTCTGAGGAAAAACAGACAGAACAGAGATGTTTCAGAAGCAGTCCCTCCCAGGGCATCTCCAAGCTCATTTCTACTCAGTTTCCAAACTATAAACACATCTATTTTCCTTTCATACATATATAAAAAAATTTAATAGATTGGTATGTAAGAAGAGGAAAAAGTGTTTCTCCAGAAATTGGAGAATTAATTGTAACAATTCATTATAACAATTAATTTTAACAGCACAGTTCTACCCAGTCTTAAAGACTGAACAGCTAATAATATGAAACTGAAACAAACATATGTGGCGTTTAAAATATTCTATGTATTAATTTCTAGTTTCATCAAACAGGAAACGTTCCTAAAAGAGATGGTAGAAAACAAAAAAGTGAAAAGAGAAAACAAAAAGCCCATTAATAGAAACTCTTCAAAAAATACAACATAAAGCTAGAGTTTTGACCAGAAAAAAGTAAATGGACAGCTGGGCGTTCTTTATGATAAGGTTTGATGAATCTTTTTTTCAACCAATTAAAATCAAATTGGATGTTGAAATTAAGAATCCAATTATAGAGCTATTACTTGTTCTGATTTTTATCACTGTGGTGAAGACAGAAACATCAAATCAAAGTGTAGCAGAAAAGGAAAAATATCTCAATAAACCATAAAACAAATCTTAAAGGGAAATAAGGCAATCTGCCTAGTACAACTGTACAATAATTATATCTGTCCTTGTATATTGTCGTATAAGTAGTCAACAGGGAGGGTAGCCTTCCACAGAAGATGGTAAACATTGTAAAAGTCAGTCTTAGTCTTTAATAACTTTTCCGTAAGTATTAAAAAATATCAAGTCTAATCTGCCATGTCATTCTTAAGACCCATCATTCACAGCAAGGCTAAAACGCGCGCAGACACGTACCTCTTTTCTGGCTTGGCGTTCTGCCTCTGGGACTGGGAGTGCCTGCTGCCTCTCATGGCCCCCCTGCTCAGCTGGCTGCTGTTTCGGCCCCCAGAAGGAACAGGGGCCCGAAGACCAGCCCAAAGCTGCTCCTCGTTCCTGTGAAGGGGCACAGACGTGCGGATGGCAGAAATGACATGGCCAGGATAGGCAGTCAGCGAGTCCTCGTGGTGGCGGGCGTTCTGATGAGGCAGAGTCCTCTCGGAGGCCGGGTACTGCCGGCCCGGCCGTCGGTAGCCCCGTTCCCGGTAATAGGCCGGGAGGCAGGGCCGCGTTTGCTCCATCACCCCACCGCTGCAGCTCCGAGAACAGGCAGACCAGGGGCCCCAGCTGCCCCACACGCCTGGGATTCCCCCACTGCTATCCTCAGGGGCATCGCTTTGCTCTTCTATCCTCTGGGGAACCTGCAGACACAACAGATCGACTCAGGAACAAGAATTCACACTGTAATACCCGGAGAGCACTATCACCCTTTTTAACCCGTTCACTCTGCAGTCACCAGTGAAACTGAAGGCCACAGAAGTAGCTTGAATTATTCACTCCCCATCGAACAGCTGCCTTCTGCAGCTGGAGGTCTCCTACACTGCAAAATGGCTTATCGCTACCCGAGGGATATGGTTTAGTGAGGCTTTTTGTCAGTGTTAAGTTGACGGTTGGACTAGATGATCTGAAAGGTCCCTTCCAACCTAGGCAATTCTAGGATTCTACAGCCATCAACCAGTCCAACCAGAAGTATTTTTTGACTGTCCGGATAGGAATACATTTTCCTCAGTTCTCAGCAATGGAAAACATTGCATAATGCAAAGCTTGGAAATGTAGAGATTGAAAACTATTATAATATTAGCGAAGTCAGGAAGTAAGGTCATTTTTGATGATGGACAGACACAGACTGCTCACTTCCACTCTGATGCCACAAAAATGGAGATTGCTAGTGGTTGCAATAATATTTCAGGAACTCCCATCTAATGTGGAACTTTTTAGAAAAGCAATAGCGTAAGAGGACAGGCTGATTTCCAGCCAGCCAAAAATACTGCAATAATTAACTCTTTTGTTACCACTTTTCCTCACCCTCCCATATTAACGCTTCAAAGAAAAGAGATATTCAAGATGACCCACCCAATCCTACAGTCACAGAAATCCCCATCAAATCCTGTAAGACAGGAAAAATTGTTGGTCTGGGGTGCTCAGTGCCAGTCAGCCCACACTCACCATTCAGCAGCACAGGGAAAGCAAACAAAGAACCCCAAAGGGGGGGGGGGGTTCTCTTGAAGGAAGGTAGGAAGGACTAGGAAGGGTAGGGACTGTTACTGTATGGAGAGTTAACGCCTCAAGCTGTAGCCAAATATTTAAATATTATGACCTCGTGGTTGGCAAGGTATCAGCACAGCCTAGAAGATACAACCATCCATCCCCATCTCCTGTAGACTTGCACCCCAAGCTTCACCCATTCCTGCAGCCAGATACAGTCAGGATTTCACAGTGTTTCACACTGGGCAGAGTGCTCAACTTTCTTGCACAGAAATTAGATCCATTTTCATTAAACACACAGTTTTTCTGTGGCTTCCCTTGTCCAACTGGCTGAATTTCAAAGCAGGTTTCCAATGCCCAACTCTCGCAATTATTATTACGTAGAATGTTCTTTTAAATTAGCATCTTTTAATAGTTTATTTATATTCTGAATAACCTTTGTACCAACAAGTACACACACGTCAATTCAATTAGGAGACAAAAAAAAAAGGTACTGCCACCAACAAATACTTGCCATATCTCTTCAGCCCTATTCAAGGGTGCAGCTATCTCAAAACTAGGCTTAGAAAGACAGCCTTGTCTATCTGTCACTTCTCCCCCCTTCAAAGGATAACCTCCTAAACACATAAATTCCATTAATAATTTTGCCTCAAACATTGCTGTATGACAGCAAATGATTAATATGTACATACTTTGCCTGTAGTGACAGATAACTCACACAGTCACTAACTGAACCCAAAGCCCTGTGCCCGCAAGCACACGTTGCCCATCAGCCACAGGCCTGGCAGGCCGTGGTGGAAGGTGGTTTGCAAACACGGACTGAACACACCACTACATTATGCAAAGACAAAGCCAGCGCAGGGTTTGTGGTGCTGCTGTGCAATAGTCAGTTGTGGTCTACATAATCCAAACCATTTCCCTCCTCCGAGATTGCTCTCACACTTTCATCACCAACCACAGAAAGAACTGCATTTAATTGTAACTTGTGAATAATAAAAAGCGTCTGCATTGGTGTGATGTGTTACCCATTTCTCCAGTGTTATATGAAAACAGGAGCAGATGTCTGTGTATTTAATATGGCTTTATTCTGTGGGTACCCCATTTGGCATCAGCCTTTTAAATCCAATAGCCTGTACAACCTAATACTGCATAATGTCAACATTATGAATAACATGCAACAAGGTCTTGGTTTCTGGCTGTTACATTTGTTTTCATATCCAATAACAGAACACCACTGGCTCACAATCTGACCATCTAAACAAGCTGTTCTTCAGTTTGCGATTTTTTCAGTGAATATTCACTGTTCATACTTACAGTAACGTAGCTCTACCACAGATATAAAATTACAAGGTTATATAGAGAGACACTCTTCTGGTCTGACCCTGGTTTGCAATAAAATTTACTTAATTTATAATACAAACCTAATAGTCCTTTGTTATCAGACAAGTTGGGTTTCACTTGCCTGGACTATTTCTTAATCATTCCTGTGATGGTTCAGGACACCTTTTTCTTTAAAATCCAAAGACTTTCATGCAGGTAACAACTAAAATCTATTTATCTGCAAGCAACTCAAGTCACCACTAACATAAGAAATATTTCATTATGCAGAAATAGAAATTGATATAATCGTGGCAAGTGTTGACCTGTTGCATTGAGAACTTTCTTGTTGCCAAACATCATTGCAGCAGGAATTGTTTCAGATAAAATAATATTTTAAATTACTGAAGACAATGCTAAGTAATTTCACCCCCCTTAATCTTCACAGTAAGAGCTCTACATGTAGCACAAGAAGGTTTAATCTAGCTAGTTAAGTAAGAACATAATAGTAAAACTAACAAAAAGGTTAACATATGATGTCTTATACTGATGTACAAATTCTTCAATGCTGCTTAGGTATGAGATACAAAATTATGAAATTGTAATTTTCAGTAGCAAATCAGGTTATGCCCTTTTATTTTTAATTAAGGTATCTTTTCTTACTTTGAGAAAGATGGGAACTACAGATGAAACTTTAGAGAAGATGTCATGTGATTAATGGCATAATCATCTCAGAAACACCGCAGATTCAGAGATTCCTGACACTAGGTCCCTCCTCCTCTCCCTTTACAAATTACCCATCAAACAGCACGCTTTCCAAAGGGAAGAGTTTTAGCCTGCACTGGGAAACAAGCAAAAAGCATACTGAATTTTCCTTGCCAAGCCATTAAAGTAGTTTCTTTAATAGAATCACATAGCCTGCAAAAGAGAGAGATCAACTATGCCATGTAATATTTAGCTCTACAAATTCAATCCATTTTCCTCCTTGATTCACCCCATAATTCTAGCTCTTTCTTTCCTACACATTTTTTAGTTATTTGGCAGGGCAAGGTTTCTAAGTGGCAGGAATACATTTCACTAGGTACAGCTGTATAGTAAACAATTTAAGGAAAAGTAAGGCAAACTTTCAGGTGTGCCAAGTGCTTGCAATTTCTGCATCCATACTAACTCCTATCACGTTGCTATCAAAGATTCTTTAAATCAGACATTTTCCTCATAATGACTGTTATGCACCAAGTATCTTCCAATCTGTCACCTTTCTAACAGTGAGCAACAACTGAAGTGAGGCTAGATTTTCAGAAGAGTAGTTGCAAGGTCACTCTTCCTCCTTTCCATGTCAGCACTCCACATTCCTTTTTGTTCTTTCCCCTCAGTTTTTCTGGCGTTTTGCTAGTTTACTACTTTTGTAAACAGGAGCTGCATTATATTCATGTTTCATTCTGACAGTCGTCTTTTTCAAATTAGGCAGAGTCTGTAAAACAGCTTGTTTGGGGTTTTTTTTTCAAAAAACATCATTCATATATAGAATAAATACATGAGGTCAGTGTGTAAAAAGTATATAAAGACTAAAACTTCCGAAAGGAAGTACTTTATTTACCTAAATGAACCTGGCTGAACTGAAAACAAACAAAAAACCAGAAAAAAAAGCCTTACTTTAAACAGTCACAAATTAACTGATTTAATCAGAACCTGTTAGAAGCTCAGAATTTCTCAATATTGGGATCATTTATTGAGAAATAACATAAGAGAAAAACACCAACAGCAGCCTGAAGTCTGTTTCAGGCACAGGGAATCAGATAAGAGAATTCCCAAAAATCTTAACAAAAATACCACTGTGTGCAGGCAATCTACAAACAACGTAATTTCCATTTTATTTTTTATCTTTCTAAGAGATACTAAGACTCTCCCTGTTTCTTGGAGGTTTGGTTTTTCCTCCCTGTTTCTTTGGGGTTCGTTTATTTATAAAATTGGTTTGTTGTACAAGACCTGTAAGATAACAATTGTTATTTAAGTTACTGGTTTTGAATGCTAAACAGAGTAAGCTAATAAACTTATTAAGGCAGCAGAAGTCAACACAGAAACAGGGGAGATGTTTATCCACGTGGCAGACTGCCACTGCAAATTCTAACTGCCCTGTTTTCCTTCATTTTCCACAGGTCCACGCAACATGCATCCTATTTGCTTCCTTAGGTTAACTAATCAAGTTAAGCATATCACCACAGTCTTCTCTCAAAAAAACCGTTTATAACTCCCATGGACTTAAGCACTAACTAGGCATTTGTTTTGTTCTGCATACACAACCTTCAACACTGATTCCATGCAGGCCTAAATAAATGCACAGGGAATATTTCAGTCCATGGAATTTAATCCTAAATGCGTAACTAGCATTCAACATTGCCATGAATTGTAGAACTACAGGGCAATTAAGTTTGTTCACACACACATTTTACTTATCCTCAGTGCAACAGGCATGAGTATGTAGACTACGGAGTTACAAAACCTCTGTATATCATGAGTAATAAACTGAAAAAAAACTGAAAGCAGAATATCTTACTATGTCTCTTCCTTAATTACATCCACTATTTTTTATGTTCTGAGGAAAAAAAAAATATATAACTTTATCTTCTTTTATTGCTTACTTCCAAATTTTGAGGATTTCAGAAATTTAAAGTTACCCTATAGAATTTTAACATGTTTAGTAACTTTTAGGCAGAAATTCGCCATTAAGTCACTGCCTAATCCCATAGTTGTCATTCCTCTAGCTTTAGACTAACAACAAGCATTGAGTCTTTCCTCACTTTCACGCGACTACAACCTTAGATCTTATTGAACTACATATGCTACCAGGAGGTTGACATAAACTGTTTTTCTACTCAAAATGCAGTCTATCTTGAATTCATTGATCACCTCGCTTCTTGAATTCACGCGACCACTCTGATCCTGGATCAAAAATTGCAGCAAAAACTAAGAGTGCACAAGCTATTGAAATACAATGCAAATTTCTAGTAATAAGATCCACATCTTGGGATTTCAGCAACAGTTGTTGAAACTATACTATGCAAGAATGTCCCTGAAGAGGAAATATCACTTGAACTGAAAGCCACAAATATTTCAAATGTAACTTAGTTGTGCCTGAAGACAGTGACTGACAATGCAGTACTCGGCTGACAAACACCCATCTTGGACACTTCATCCTACTGAACCATAGCTTACTTACAAAACAACTGTTCAGAAAAACAAACAGAAAAAAAAGTGGCTAAATCAGAGGCCCATTTAAGCCAACATGATGTTTCTGACTGTGTGGAAGAAGCAAAGGTTTAGGGAACAGTATAAGAACCAGGATACGTTTGGAGACATCCATGGACCCTCTGCTTCCAGCTAACCAGCAATTTAAGGGCCTCCTTCAACCAAACACCATATTAAATTTGTTTTTAATACCAACTATTGGACTTAATCTCTGTGAGTACAATTAATCCTTTTTTCAGCATATTTCTAATCTTGGCTTCCAAAAGATTGTGCATTTTTCGTTGAAAAAGTGCTTCCTTTTGTCATGCAAAGCACATGCAGTGCTTCCTTCCATTGTCATGCAGCCTGACAATTTCACTGTCTCCCCCACATTTTTCCATTGTAATAAATGAAGAATGATCACCCTGTATACTCCGCCATACCATGATGTTTGATTTGAAATCACTAAAACGATCCAATTCCAGGATCTCTCTCTGAAATTCAGCAGTCCTAATCTGTTCAGTCTCTTTTTGTAGAGGAAAACAGGCCAGAGTGTGGACTGTCCTCATTTTCAGCACCTTTTCCACTCCTACATTTTGACATAGGTGTGCAAAGCTGCACACACTACTCCAAATGTCAATTAATGATGGACTTTCACAGTAATAATGATCATAATACTTTGTGACAGTACATACTTTTTAACCAGCTCCAAAAATAAGTAAGCTGCTACAGCCACAGCCCATGTTATTAAGTATTTTGCAGATACCAAGTATGTTATAGCAGTCCGAATTGAACGTTGAAAATGGATACAAGACAATGGCAAGCTTTAAACCTGGAGATATCTAAACCAAATCAGATATTTCTGTTTTTTTCCAATTTCCATTTAGATACAATAATGTTACATTTCATAGATTTAATTTCTAACGTTATCCAGTAATTCTTTTTCCTGGTTAAATGCCCTGAATTTAGATGGATTCATGAACAAGTTAACTACATCATATTCTTAATTATACATCTGAAAGGGATGTAGCAGGCATATATGTACGTTTTGCAAGGCTTTATGGCATTACTTTAACCCAAAGGCAAAAACAATTGTACCCAGAACAACATTTTATCCCCTGCTCAGAAAAACTCTATGGTATTCACTCAGTAAACTCATGTTCATGTGCTGGATGCAAAGTGGAATTAACAGAAGCCAATATGCCATTTTTTATTTTAAATTACTACTATCATATTTGTTCTGTGCTTCCCAGAGCAAAGAGCCCTAATCCTGTTAGTACTCCCCAACACCCTTCAGGCTTTAGGCATTTTTTCATAATCCCTTCCATGGTCCTCCTCATTATGCCACACGCGATAACCCGTGTTATGACACCAAACTGTCACCATCAGCATTAAAGAAGCGTCAAGGCACGTGGAAAACATGACTTCTTATTTATGCCATTACCCCAGGATCGCACCTCCTTTGTTTTATAGTTCTGACTGATTGAAGATTTCACTGAGGCCCAGCCTGTCGCAGAAAATGCACACGCAGCTTTTACCACAGCCAGGCTCAGCCTGACTGACGATTCAAAAAACCAGTATAATAGTATATTGTCATTATTAAAAACGCTTATGTCATTTTTGGGATGAGATGAACACAGCATTCTTCATGAACATTCACCATCTTCCTATATAATTGATCGATCCCACACAGTAGGAGCTAGTCTTTGCCCTTTTAAAGTTTCAAGAGTATAAAAACCAAAGCTGGGGGACTCAGAGGAACTAGAACCGAGCTGCAGTTCAGAGCAGAGCTCGCCAATTTTTGAATGGGCTGAGGAAATTATAGTTTAGTTTTAGAACCTGTTCAAGTGTAACATTATCGTATTTCCCTGCCAGTGTTGTAAACACATCTATGGAACTGGTTTAATTCTTTCACCAGTCTAAGCATCTTAAAGGAATATTCTTCCAGTATTAGCTGATTTCCAATAAAGGCCATACTTATATAGCCACGACAATTTCCCAACAGAAAGTTTTTACAGTCCATTTTATAGATGCTCATTTGCAACAACCGTATTTTTTATGTCTCTTACAAGAAACATGTGGAACGTTGGTGGTTTGATAAAAAACAATCTACCAAAAATCCCCTAAAACTTGCAGATAAAAACTTCTCAGATCTCTTAAGGCTAGCAGAAAGATGGAGCAGAGGCCAAACAAAATATCATGACACAATGTGTACATGTCTGCCCGGTTAGCATGCTCAGCTATTTTAATCCTTCAGTGCATTTTGGAAGCCTTTAATCAGAGATGTAGTAAACCATTCGAATTTTACAGTACGTGGTAAGTGTAAATATTACCAGCTTAAACGATTTGGGTTTCCGTTCTTTGTATAAAAACTCTGTCTGAACATCTGTGCCTGTGAAGATTAAAGGGCTAAAAAGCCTGGAAATAGAAGACCTTTGTATTCACAAATCACTGGAGGGAGTTACAATGCCTGGAAAGCTTAACTGCCCCTTCAACCAACTTCAACCACATCTGAAGAAACTTCAACATTATTTAAATAGTCTAGAAAGTAAACAGCTCTGAAAAACGTTCAGAACAGGTTTTGTGCCAACAGAGCTTTTCACACCAAGACCACCTCCATTGTGCTCTGTGAGCCTGGTGTTTTAAGGAAGAGGTTTCTTCCCATTTTTCTGTGAGACCATGAAGTACTCTCAAGTAAAGAAACGGCTCACTTCTCATCTCACATCTAACTGTTCTATATAATCACTGCTTATCAACAGTAGGATTGGTTCTGACTTACAGTAAGGTAAAGATGATAAGCATCAAGCCCTCACTGTATCACAAACTAGGCTTCTTTAATTTAATAAGCTATTGCCTCATCATGGACTATCATCTGTGACCTGAGTCACTCAGCTTGTACTACCCTAGGCCTCTTCCTGGTCAATCCTCTTCAGCTTGACAAAGCTGTTGCCATTCTATTGTATTTCTACTCAGAAAATTCTTTGGGATTCACACGTGGTGGAAATATGAATTTTATTTACTCAGTAATAGATATAACACTTCTCAAGATCTCTCAGTGAGTCACCCACCCATCAATCCAGAAGCAGAGAGGACAAGCTGTCATAAAATAGAAAGCAATATTCCCCAACAGAGGAACTCGCAAAACCTTCTCATCTTCATCACTGCCCTGATCCAAAGCCCGGGGCAGAACCAGCACGCAGCACTGCTCCGAAGGAAGATAAGCTTATCTGCGACCTTGTAAGCTCACCTGCTCTGGATTCCAACTGAAACAAAGATTCTTTTATGTTTTCCAGAGAAACACAGAACGAGCTTTAAGCTCCTCATGCTCTGAGCTTAAAGAAGTCAGTATTTTTTAATTTAAAAAATTAATTAAAAAATTCAGAGGTCCACAATAAAGCAGGTTAAAAATAAAAAAAAAACAGTGGCCTGGCTTTTTCAAAGACTATACTTGTATAAAATAGTATATGCTTATCCTATCTCCTTTCCCCAAACAAAGAAGAACTTTATTTCCTAACCATTTAATCCACAACATCAAAGACAGGGAATTAGTAACAAGGCAGAGACAGCAAGAAAATTCTTTCAGCTGTTGTTCTAAATATTCTGTTGCAGTAAAAGGCTAATTTTAAAGGAAAAGTCTTAGCATAGATTAAATGATCTCTCCTTTTTCCTAAAGATCACTGTAATTAAAATAGTAACATTATTAGCTAGAAAGTCTCTATTTTACCAAAGTTTCAATGAATGCAACAGCACGTATAACTATATGGTTAATGCCAAGCAACGGTGCAGAAGGCAAGCGGATATACTGACCAGGGGAAAACTGCAAGAGGAATATAGACTACATTTCAGCTGCTAGTGTTTTATGGAACTGATGTATGAAATGATGATGTATAGACATGATGTATGAAAACACAATGATAACGGACTGCAGTTATCTTATAAACAAGAAAAAAGGCATTGCACCTACAAACCTGTGTTGCAAGGAGCACGTACGCAGCAGCTGTACGCAGATAGGTGGTGACTAAGCTGCTCTAGTAAAATTGAGCTCAGTGTAGGCAGCCCAGCAGGACAGAACCACAGTAACTCGGTTGTAGGGCTGTCAGCGAGAGCCAAGTTCCAGCCCAGCAAGTCCCAACAAGTTCCACATTTCAGTCGCTGCTGAGCTTAGGGCAGAGCTTCACCCTGCCTGGACTGCAGGGAAGAACATGAACGTCCCTCATGTGCACTGCTTCTCAGCATGTGCAAAAGCAAGGTGGTGACCAGCTGGAGTGGAGATCCTATGGTTCTCCTTAGAACTATTAGGCATTAGCCCTGGTGTCTTGGCCAAAAGCCAAGCTCAGATATTAACTACTTTGTCTAACTCAAGTTTTCTCCAGAGTTTCAAGGAAATAGTCGACTTGGTTCATGCTTCACATTTTACTGTATTACAGTGAATTCAGATGTATTAGGCAGCTGTATCCTTTTCAGTTAACAGAGAAGGGACGTTTATGGGGTGTGGTAGGGTAGAACAACAATGGAAATGAAGAAACATTGCCATTCACTATCATTATTACAATATAAATGAAGGTGTAGGACCACATTTATACACCGAATGTCCTATATGAATCCTAAAAATGTTACCATAGTCAGATTTAGTAACCAGATTCTTATCACTTGAAATAGTACTCTAAAAGTTATCACCATCTGCACACTCTCCCTCTACCTTCCCATTTATATCTCCATCATCCGCTTTCTACAGCCAAGCAGAAGGAATCATTCCTAGCATCTCCAGCCCTTTGAGGTAGTGCAGTATATCGGAGCAAGCAATCTTGCTTGAAAGAAATGCCTGAATGAAAAGAAATCAGTGGCTTACTTCTTGATGTTTTCAAGGACAGAAGAGAGCAAGACCAAAACTATCCTCTTTGCTTTTGCCCCTCAAAGTAGCTAGTCCAATTTGCCTAAGAATACACCAAAATTCCCTTAAGTCTTAGCACTTCATTTCACTTGTCGCATATAAATTCCATTCCTAGGAGAAACTTCAGGGAGGTACATGACTGCCCAGAAAAAGGAGCAACAAATCTTACAACAAACAAATGTAGATGTTAAGCAATTTAAAAACTCTAGATAAGGACAAGGGCGCAGGCAAGCGGGGGAGATGCAGTATTTAAACATCTTGTCCTAGAGCAAAGGGAAAGTGCATAGATCCTCACGGTCAATCCACAGTGACAGATTAATTTGTTTAAAAAGAACTTCTGATAAGCTCCTAATTGAACTTCACATGTTCTGCCAATGCCTCAACACTGTGCTATTATGTAATAGATTTAAGGAGAAAAAGCAAAACAGGTAACTCAGAAATTAGTCCTTCTAGAGGTAAACAAAACTTCTGTGTCTACCGAAATGAAACAAAAAAATACCAACACGCAGCCTCCAACCAAACCAGAAAAAACTTACCCTCACCAAAAACCAGCACACTACAGATAGGAAAGTTGCTCTAAAGTAGACCTTAATTGTAGAAATGCCCTTTTATGAAAAGAACTGCTATTTGAGTAACAATGGGTTTTGGCCATTGCCCTCCATTGCTACTCAGGCTGTATTTCCACAAGTAACTGAACTGCTCTAACAGTTCACCGTGGTCAAACAAGGCATCTTGGCCACCCTTCCTTTCCCCCAATCTTCTCTCTTCCCTCAGCTTCTGCTCCTGATCCTCTTTCTTATTTCTCCTGACTTAGCAGTGCTGAGCCTTCAACAAGCATATCTGAATCCAACACAAGGCGGGGGGAGAACACAAAAAAAACCCCAGCACCACACATCTTACAGCATATTCATCTCCAAATTTTGTGGGGACTACAGTCACATTCACTTGATACACAGATGCTTTTCACAGAGGCATCGTGTGTCTGATAGCAAGAGGTAACACCCAGTTCACTACTTCTTTAATTCAGAGCCAGCAAAAAGAAACAACACTGAGCCCAAAAAGGCTCAAAATTCTTCAACAATATTGTAGTGTCCCAATGAAATTCCTGTAAAAATAAATCCTGACACTTTTTCCATACATTGAAAATTAGTTTGTTAAGATACTGCACCTCCACTGAAGCCAATACTAATCTACAGGTGAGTGACAAAAAGATATGCATAAATTGAAAGCAACTCCATTGCTTCAATGCTACTATTTAATGCTAAAACAAAAGCAAGATGTTTAAACAAAGCAATATTTACATCAGAAATTTAATTTGGACAAACTTCACTACTATTTATGTTACCAATTTTACTAAAATAAGCAAAGGATAAATATAACTACAGCTTATTTTCTTAACACAGCAACATATGATTAGTTAAAAATCCAGAAATGACTTCTGAAAAATTAGGAATACAGACTTCAGTGGTTGTCTGGGAGAGAGACTGTTATATTTCATAGTTTAACCTTCTGTTCATCACAGTGTGACACTTATCAGATAAGGTTAAATAATATTTATTCAATAAAATAAGCATAGGGAGCAAGAACAGAGAGCTTGGCTGCATGATGAGCAGCAGGAGGGCTGTTCACGCGTCCAGTACTGACAGACAAGAAAAGTTAATTGTTCAAACATTAAGAAAGATTTCAGTTTAACCAGTTTCAGACAACTCAGTTGATTTTTAAAACACCAATTGTCAATTATTTGGTTTCACATAACATTTCTTCCTTTTTGTGCTAATACTGATGTATATTTTGGCTTTATGGAGGAGTACACTTGATATTTAGAAACTATATACTGTGAATGAGGAATAAGTAAATTAATTATGAAAAAACAACCTCTACAACCACTACAATCCCTGTCTTCAGCAAGAAACCATAAAAGTCTTTTACAGAGGAGTTTTTATTTCTGTCTAATGAACATAGCATGTTTAACATATTTTTATTACTGTCCAAACCTATGGTATTTACAGAGACAAGATTAACAAACAGAGCAGCTCCATAAGCTCAGATGTGGGAAGATGTAAAGATGCTCTTTGTTTTCAGTTTTTGTGCACTTCTGAGAGGAGAGACAGCATTGCTTGAAGTAAATAAACACAAAAGCTATTCTAAATAAAAATCAGGTACCCAGGTATTTCTGAAACTAGAAATTCTCTATTGGTCAATTTTGACTTTGTATAACAGACAAGCTTCCAAGACTTTAATTCCAAAATTATAAAACCTAAAAGCAGAAAGCATTGCCCAGTCAAATGTTTTCCCCCAAAGAAGTATCTTCTTGCTAGCAAGCATTCAAAACATGTTTACTTTAATAGCCAAGCTTAAGTTTCCCCAGAGTAACAAAAGAAGGGGAACTGAAATGGAACAGTACTACATTTAGTTGGGGGGCTCCAGAAAGCAGAAAAGTTACAGAATAAACTGCAAATGAGAAAAAAAACCACAACTTTCTCATTTGGTTCTGTCCTCCCCTCAAGTCTTAACTCCACTATCTGCATTTCCCTGCTATGGAAGTAATTTGGCTCATTCTTCCAGCCAACAGTCTCCAGGCTCATGCCAGAAATGGATTTTTATGTGTGCGTCTGAGGAAAGCAACCTGCCGAGTGAGCTCTCTTCAACATTTTGTTGAAGAAATTTCACCTCAAAAAAGTTTTTTTTAAATTGCTGCTTGAAAGATAATCTTCTTTCTTCATGTTAAAGTCCTAAACATATGCCACTAAGTCAAGAGTAGGTAAATGGTACTTTAAGTAGTTCTAGTATACCGGAAGCTAAATAAAAACTCTTACAAGTAAGAGTCAGGAAACTTCAAACAGACTTTTGTTCAAAATTCTACATTGTGTCAGCCTCTCTGAAACTACTATGACTTTAAACATGGATTCCAAAGAAAGAAGAAACAAAAGATTAAAATCTAGCAAGATTTTAAAACAAACAGAAACTAGTATTTCCTGATGTCTTCTCAAGTGTTCTCAAGTCCTAAACAACCAACATCTGTGCTCAACTGCGGGTGTCCAGAGGCAGTTACAACTGGATTTCCATCAACTGCTTTGGGGATTATCCTGAGGTTTATTTCATTTTCCCAAAAGTTTCAGTGTAAGAAATAAATCTAGACTATTTGGAAATATTTTAATGAATTACTCAGCCAAATACCCAAGTCCCATTCTCTGATTTTATTTCCCTGTTCATATCTTTCAGAGCAAAAAATAACTAGCTACAGGGTGCACAAGACTCTCCAACACTGCACGTTCAAGCATCAATGGTGCACCCATGCTTAACTTTAAGCTGCAAAATAAACACACATTAAGGCCTGGGGTATAAACTAACGTTTTATTACAATCCAGCTCTAGTTCCTCAGTCTCCACATCCTGCACCCTCAGAGTGTTTGTGTGAAAGCTACCAACCACCACTTTTGTTATTCGATCCATTGTTAAAATGACATATTGTTCAGCAAATCCTTCCCCTCCTCCCGTCTTCCCTCCTCCTCTCTCTTTCTTCCTGCAGAACCGACCTACTCTCACACAGGAGGAGCTCTGCCAAAGAGCAGGGAGCTCCGAGCAGAAACACGCTGGGGATGCTGGCGAGGGATGCCAGCAGACACACAGCCAGGTTACTGCACAAAGCGAACGGGAACAACTTCGAGAGCTATCAAGCTGAGCACTCACACTCAGAAACATCTCGGACTTGGCCTTCAGAGATACTAACAGCCCCTCTCATCTGGAGCTGATAGGTGGGTCAGAAGGTTTCTGAGAAGTTTAATAAATACAGACTAACAGTCTAAACAATTTGGCATGAATAGAATCCTCTCCCGTAGTGTAAGAGCTGAGAATGACAGCCAGCCTTGGAGCCTGCATGAGATCGTCACTAGGAAACTTCTGTCTCTTGTTCTCAGTGAAAAGAACAGCTCCAAGGTGGTTACCATGCCCTTCAGTGCCTTGCCTCCAGACCCAGGGCATTTCTCATTCAACTGAAAACAAAGAATCTGATTTTATCAAAATTAATTCCGGAGCTTCACAGAATGAAGCAATTGTTTCTCTGATTTACTCTATTTTAGTTAGTAGATATTTTTTTTCCCCTTAAGGTCATTTGGAAGCTGGATTGCAGCATCCCTTCACTGTCAGCATTACAAAAGAATGTCTAATTAGACAGGGTTCTGAAAACAGAGCAGCAGCATGACCATTTCAACTTCACAAGAAAATAGAAGAGATTTAAAATAGGGAAAAATATTATGTTGTACTCAGGTTTAGAATAGAGCACTTGGGCAGCTTGAGAAGTGCTGCATGCTGGACCATGCCAGTTTCAGACTGTATCATTGCTGACCCCATTTAATTTGTCTTACAACTAGGAGTTGAAGGAGTTGAACATGACAGCTATGTTCTTCAGGAATATGACTATCGGATGACTTCAGGTTTCCAGTCCATACCTATAGAGCTATTGTCCAAATAATTTTTTACCCTAAAGACAGTGGCATATACACATCATGAAAGGAAACCCTGCAAACTTGCCTTTAAAAAGTAAAGTTTAAAAATAAATATGCACCTTTCATTATTTTAAAATCTATAGTAAAAAGCAATTTTTTAAAAAAATATGTTGTTTGATACCTTTAATAATTAATCAGTTGTGTATGAATACCAATTAAGATATGAGAACGACATTGATATAAGTTCACAGCCTATAAAAAGACAGAAGAGCATTCGAGGGGTCTCCCTGCAGGTCTCTGGAAGAATCAACAATATCTGCACGTCATTGCTGACAAACATTTCTCCAACACATTGAATGTGAAATTCTGAACACTAGCTTATCAATATGATCTATTCTTCTTTATAACCTTACCATGAGAAGTTTTTTTTTAACATCGAACCTAAGTTTCCCTAGCCCCAGTTTAAATCCATTTCTTCTCATTTACTCCACCAGAGACAGAAAGAATGGCCTTCTCTTTAGCACTTGTAAGTATCTGGAGATTATATCTGCCTCCCTCACCAGTCTTCTGACCTTTAGACTAAACAACCCGAATTCATTCAAACTTCTCTCAGAGGCAAGGTTTTAAAACCTCTTGAGGATAATCACTTCTGCTCAGTTTTTTTTTCCAAACTGTCCACTACCTTCCTGAAAAGCAGAGCAAAAACCCAACCTACGCATCCCAGCCGAGCCCTCAGGAATGTTGAGCAGGATGGAAGGTGTGCAGGCTGCAAGCCTTCTAAGACATGCCAATGTCTATGATGAGTGAGCCATTCACAAGAGCACCACAGAAAAGTTCAGCAGTTTCCAGCTCTGATCTCTAGCAATTTAAATCTATCAACAGAGTGTGGTTTGGGTCCAACTTCTGTTTCAGACATCCCCATCTCTGAACAAGCTGCCTATGAGCAACCGGATGCTTCTGTGTCTGAGCCCTGCTCTTACTGACATGAGTTCTTTGTCTTACATGATGAAAATGCTTCAAAAGCTTGACTAAGCTGACATGGACCTATTTGTGGCCTACAACACTCCATACAATTACTCAGCTAATTAACCATGATGAGCCTCTTTTAACCAAGTATCTATTTATATTTTTAAAAAACTCACACAAAACAAAAATCCATGTTATTCACAGAACCTTATCTAGATTGCACTGCTTTATGCATCTTACTCTAATATTTTCTACATTTACCTTTAAGTGTACAAAATCTGAATATTTCTAACACTTACCTTTCTGTGTTCAATTGAAGGCTGTGGGATGACAAACTGAAATCCCAGCACTGCTAAGGAACCAAGAAGTCTGAAAAAGCAAATAGTGAAACAGAAGATATAATTACCACTAACACAAACCACACATCTACAGCCTATTAGAGGGCTTCATTCTGCAAGAACTTATTTAGAGACTTGACTAGCATTACTAACCAAAGCAGACTCACAAAACTATACAAAACGTTCTTACGACGTTCTCTTCACAGCAGGCAGTACCAGGTACATACATATATTTGTCTATCTACAAAGCAAAAGCACAGCAGGTGGAATCCATTGATAGTATTCCACATAACTTTATATTTGAATTAAAATACTATTGGCAAGTGCATCTTTTAACACCTCAGCATTTGCTGTCAAACTGACATACGCTTTGCAAGTTTACTAAAGTGCTATTTAAGAATTCACCCATCTGTGGAGTAATTCTGCTTCTAGGTGAACACTCCTCATTTTACAGGTGAACACTCCACCTCCAGCACACAGGAAATATGCAAAGAATCACCATGATTTTGCAGAAAAGAGGTTCTCCCCCAGCTGCCTAATGCTTGTGGAAACTGAATAACCTAATGGGTACAGAAGACGGAAAGTAGCAGACACAGCTCACCAGAGACAAAGGATAAGCGGCCACGCATCACCCCAGTCCCCACACCTTCAATCTGAAAGGAGTCAAAATGGGAACCAAGCCCAAATAAACTTTATTCTGTCAAGCCTCACCGCTGTAACGACTCCTAGGAGCCCATTATAACTTAGGCTTAGTTAGCTCAGTCTTTTGTTTGCTATAATTTGCACTGGGGATGGGTTTGCCCCCTTCTAGCAAGCCCCTTCATCAGAAAACATAGAAAGGTATGAGAAGTAAGATCAAGATGTCTTTATTTCTACCAGGAGTTTGATTTTTCAGTCTATAAAGAGTATGCTTCAGACCCTCTATAAAGGGGAAAGCTGCTAATGATTTGCTGAATTTCAATGCAGAAGTAAAATTGATGGATTTGGGCACAAAATCCATCTGCAAACTAATGGACCAGACAAAATCCAGCTGTGCTTCCTACTCACAGCTCTTTCCTTTGCTCCCTACACAGAAACCCTTTAAATATTTCTCATTGTTTCAGGTATTTTCAGAGATAGGCTTCCTAAACAGAAAATTTTTGAGTGTTTTTTTTTTTTTTTTATATTAAGCATTTTTATATTAAGCATTTCTATATTAAGCATTTCATTACCAATACAAAAATTCTTCTACTAGGGAGAATGTTTTTCTTGAGTTTTCTGTGTTTGTTCTTGGTAACATACTGCAAAAGGAACCCTTAGGTAAGTAGTGATTGCTCACGGTCTATCATCACCTCATCACCATAGTCTATGCCCCTCTCTCTCAAAGCAATAAACCATTCAAAGGCAAGAAAAAGTCATTACTTCCTTACTGCCACATCAATTTAGGAAAAAAAAACAATTAAAACACTTTAAAAGTCCATTGAAGAAAGTATTATATTTCACAAAGCTATCATTTGAGATAAAGCCAACTAGAGGGGAGATGGCTGAAATCAGAGCCAGTGTAAGGCACCATAAAGAAACCACAGTAAGAATCAAAACATGCAATTCAGAGCAAGGCCCAATAACAGCAGTGGATGGAAGGCAAAAGCACAAATGAAAAAACTGATTTGCCAATCACACCTGGAATCAAAAGTAGAAATGGAAACAGAAGTCAGACCTCCAAACTGCAAAATGACAGCATCAAGTCTGTCTTTAGCTGACCCGCATTTCCCTTTTTCAAGTGCTCAGGTGATGTCCTCACTATTCTCAAGGAAAACATGACAAGCTTCTAAGCAGGCAGAGCGCAGTCTCTGACAGGCCCAGCCTACACCCTCTGCAAATTACATTTCACTTCCTTTTCAGAATCTTCCTACCCACTCCCTGCTCCCTATAATCCCTCAGAGCATGTGAAAGAAAGTTCAAACTTTGCATAAGGAAATGAAAGCTTTCATCCTCAACAGGAGAGGATTTTTCTGATCAGACTGAAGGAGTACACATTTCTATGTGTAAATTCTTCTGAAATCACGCACAAGGTTGGGAGTTTTGAACTGAGAACTGTAATCTTCAAAGCAAATTACTTACCAGATTAAAGTTTTCAGTTCTAAAATGCAAACTTTTAATATATGTGTAATGACTCCGTGCCAAGCTTTTCCTGACCATTCTTTAATGAGGTTGCACTGTAATCACCATCTGTACGTATGCACTCAAGGGCAACGAAGCTAGTTTTTAAGTTTGCTTCTGTATCTGCAATTGGATCTCTCAGAAACAACAGTATCAACCTACTACTTCAAACACACAGCAGATCTGCCAGGAATACTTAACGTATCCTGAAGTAAGCCTCTAGCTTCAAATCCGTGTGCAGCAATTTAATTTTTTTAATGTTATTTCCCTCAGTAGCTTGCTTTGGCTAACTTCTCTGGACTAGGCTTTTTTATTTGTCATGCTTGACTAACGTTAGGCCTCCCAAGCTACAAAAATAGGCTTCTCCAATTTCACTGGGTTTGTTTCAGGTATTCTTACTGTGCAGAAAAGCCAAAAAGAACAAGTGCTCCTCAAAATAAGGCAAAACTCTTCAAGTATACACGAGCAGGTCAGGTATCAATTGCAGCTGATGGATGGCTGTTTAACTCGGGACTCTGTGTAAGAGCCTTGCTGGAACAGCCCACGCTCTCACAGCCATGGCACTGTTTGGAGCCAAGTACCTGGTTTAAAGCAAAGTCAGGCTTCACACTGTCAGTCTGTCCAAGTCACAAAGGGCAAACACACTTACTTTCTTTGACTGGCAAAGCCAATTTCTGTTTAGCTGGGGAGGGCCGCAGAACAAAGGACGCGGTATTAGCTCCACTGTAGGAATAGCGAGGAAAAGTCTGCTAACACCTCATTTAGGAACACCTCTCAGAGTTCTTCCTCTGTCACTGCAGTGAGTATTAGCTCTCTATGAATGCAGCTGGGGGGTACCGAAATAATATTTCTTGCATGGTTGCTGTCCCTTAGTAGTTGTGTTTTATGAAGGGCCATCACAGCCAACTGTGGATTGTCCAGATAGCAGTGAAAGTATTTCAGCCAAGTGATGAGCACTGACTAGAGCAGTATGGCTCTTGTCTCATATTCCCACTTCTTCCCAAATCAAAGTCTGCAGATCAGCCTGACTCTGGGACAGCCTGGGAGGCGCTATGCAGGGAGAAATCTCAACAGGAAAGATAACACAGGTAGTGTTGATAATATGTGGCAGATCCATGTTGATGTGGAATCTGCCCCAGCATATTAGGAAGGTGCCAGAATTGCAATTCAAAGACTGATGTCTGAGATTCCCAAGAATGAAGGTTAGATCAGAGGCGTTACCGACAGTATCTCCAGACAACGAAAGAGCATGCAGGCCTCGTTCCTCACAGCGGGTCAACTTCTCTTCCTGCAGCATCACAGCTGCCTGTCTTCTCTGAATCTGCTTGCCCAGCTACAGAACTGGACAGACCAGCTTAGAAACAGTTGAATGTTTCCTTTGTCAGGAAAGCTGTTTGAAAGGTCTTTCCTATGTTTGCCCACCGGCAAACTGTTTCAGGAATGCATAATAGAAATCCCTGAGTGAATTGCAGCACAGGTACTAAAAGATGGAAATCAGTCATTTAAGCCCCGTGACTGCAGTTGTACTGTCTCATCAAAAAAAAAAAAAAAAAAAAGGGAACTTTCCAATAATATATGTCATCACATTGGCACACACTAACAGATGCTTTAAATGTAAACAAACACTGAAAACTTTTTTTTTTTCTATTATGACCAAAGAATGCTATGTCTGGTATGCATGTACTTGATTATTTGGTCTTTAGATAAGATTTGTATTTATTCTTCTGTCGTGGTGTGGGCTAGGCTGGCCACTAAAACAGATGACAGATGCCATTAATTTTAGAGGGTCCAATTAGTTAGAAGAGGCTTAGCTGAAAAGTAAAATTACTGAAAATAAAATTGGTTGTTTTACCTCAAACCAGGACACCTCCTATGTTACAAGCACTTTTAACACCAAAGCAAGAGACAACCAAACTGATAGTTACTGCAGTGTATTAAGAGCATATTAAATAAGATTTTCAAAGTTCTATTGCATCACTTACCTCAAAGAAACTATTAAACTGTCTACCATGATCCTTTAATGCAAGGTGTCTTGAAGTGAAAAATACCTCTTCACTGTGGTACAGCACAACGCCAATCACACAGAAGTCCTACAGAAAGAAAAGAGAAAAGCATTTAACGCTGCTTATTCAGTATTTTCCAGGATGTCTATGAAACTGGATACGGACCTACATTGGTCATCACTACCTTAATTCTTGGGACACAACAGCAATTCAAACTGGAAATCCAGTATGTGTTACATGAATAGACTGGACACACCCCATTTTTTGCAACAGGACTTCAACAGTGCCAAAGTGCTTTGCTGAAAGGCTATGGGATGCAAAATCTTGATTTGATTCCCAAGGATGCAAATTTGATGTTAAACTTACCTGCCTTTTTACCTCACATTCCTGGTATGTCATTTGTATGGCAATAAAGCAAACAACTTTATTTAAAGTCTTGTGTTAACAGAATTCATAAAACTGAAACTGGATTACCAATTTCTACTGTACAATAGTATTACTAATTGCACTCTCCATTTTGTGAGCAATGCAAGGATGATCCTTGCAGTAGGGAAATACAATATAAATCACAGAGGGCGGAGGGAAGGGGGGAGGATAACAGGAAATAAAACACTATTAGGACTGAACCTAAATCTATGTATTTCAGAGCTTGGTCAACCCACTGTCTGTATCTTGCCATTTACAAGTGATTACATGTTGAAATGCAGTGGAGTGAACAGAAACAAGAGAACATTGCTGTTCATAGATAAAGAGCTCTCAATTTCTGTCAGGAAGCCAGATAATTAAAACCTGCCCAGAAAGGGACAAGACTTACAAGAACTTAAGAAAAGTGCAGTTAGATAAAGTACAGATCCTGCTGCTAGAAAATATGGATTGTCTGCAGGTCACTGGACAAGCTAAATTCCACCGCCCCCCAATAAAAATAAAAGAACAACAAATTTGTTTTAGAGAGTCACAAAATACTTCTGACAACTGTTAGACTGTTTAGCTTTTTAAGTGGAAGGCATTAAAAGTTGAGTGCTTGGGAAAGTACAATGACAAAAGTTCTGCCTGTAACAGGTTTAAGTTATTCATGGGGAAGAAAGCATTAGGGCTCAGTTGAACTTCACCCTTTCTTTCTGTATTTCCATGGCTGTCAGTAAATCTAAGAGGGTTTCTCAAACTTACCAGTTTCACTGTTTAATGTTGTACAACTGTTTTTTAAAAGATGGGAAGCACTTCTGAAAACAGATTTTTAGTCTAGATCTCCTGCAACACTTTACAGTACGTGAGGTTTTACCACATAGTTTCAGAAAAAGCTACATTCCTTTAAATGTGAGGCAAGTCCATGTATACAGCACCAACATGAAGCATTCAGACAGATCCCCGAGGATACTATTTACTAACAGACATTCTGAATTGTGAAGGAAACAAATGACTCGCTTCCTGCAACCTGACTCTCAATTACCAGACACAGTGAGGCAATAGTCTTTTATATCACTTTTTGAAAATGAAGGATATGTATGTAACATGGACTGTAACCAGCATGGATTCAAGTTCTTATCATTGCTTTTTTCCAGATGTACTCTCTTCTGTTTTTTTTTCCACTCCACAATAAACTTTTTATCCAACATCCTTGTATGGAGGGACACAATCTCAGCAGAACATTGTTACAGGATACAAACCCACAGAAAAAGAAACATGCGCTCCCCTAATCCACTTTGTAAATTGCACCTCATTTGAAAAGCAGAAAAGATACTATTATAGATCGAGTTTTGCAAAGAAGCGGGAAAGGAACCTCCGGTGTTTCTGGAGACTGTTCTTAAAAAGAGTGCT
This sequence comes from Tringa tobata, assembly GCA_033628505.1. Lineage (NCBI taxonomy): Eukaryota > Metazoa > Chordata > Aves > Charadriiformes > Scolopacidae > Tringa > Tringa tobata. The sequence continues at coordinate 1,229,586 of JAHREE010000136.1, forward strand.
TAAAGTCCACACATATGTTTTCAATTTTTTCAGTTCACCTGTATCCTCATTGTCAGTGGCAGGTTACATTACAGACTGAACTTTCAACACTATTTGAGTGCTTTTTTTCAAAACACTTCTTACTGCAATTCATAGATGCACTTCTTCTGAAGTATCATTTGTAGCAAATAGTGCAAAAACTGCTAAGTATTTAAGCAAATTTAGAGCTTGTTTTCAGAATTATTTAAGTGCTTAGGTGCTTAAAGCCTATTGAAAGAAATGCCATTTTGGCTGTGGTGTTTTTGATATGAAAATGTACAAATGTGATAATCATTTTGCCTCCAGAAGATTCAGAGCAAAATGAATACCTGAAATGGCTAAACAGTTAGCACTAGGATTAAATAACATGAATTTGGGCACAGAAACTTTCAAAAGCCTGATGAGGTGTACTATGTGCTAGTCACTGCAATAAGTCCTGCAAGTGTAAAAGTCAAACTACCTTCCTACAAGCGTCTTACAAGCACTACAGATCTATCTAGCAAAAGACTTTCTAGTAACCCTATTTACAGCAGAATAGATTTTAATATCTCAACTGGAACAACCCACACGTCTGTACATCAGCAAAGTTAGCAAGACTTTCTCCACTGCATTAAAATATTTGACATTTCAGCAATATTCCACATTTCACCTCCAAGTGGAGTGAAAAAATCTGTGACATTCGGTAGGGGGAAAAAAAAAATATCCGACACACACTCCAAAAAACCCAACCCAACCAACCCACCCACCACATAGGATGGAGGCATTCCAGAGGAATTCAAACCTCTTCTCCAGAACAGCCACCACATGACAATCAAAGGGAGAGGTGCTTCATTGCATTTAATCAATGTGCATCAGGTCACAGAAAACGAAACTGGATAAGAAGATCCTGGTTGAAGTCTCCCTTTTCACACTGCAGGCGAGTGACCTTAACACCTTCAAACTGCTGCTGCCAGTCTCAGCAGCTACAGTCTCAGTTATACTACAGTAGATATGAGCTAATCATAACCATCTTTTGTCTTGATATTTACTGAAATTTACTCTGACACTTACTCTCAACTTTACCTGCAGAGCCTTAATTGTCTCAGCCTGGCAGCCCCCTTGTAGTCAGACACTACAGCCTTTTGTCAACAGGGCTCAGATGAGTGTCTAAGTAAAATTAGAAAACAAACCCACTAATTTGTAATGGAGATTTCAAAAAGGGGCAGAGATGGATAATGGCAGTAACTCAGAAAAAAAATAATCTAGTGGACTCATAGGCAATCCCAAAAAATTTGCCATAATGGACACAGCAAGATTTCTCAGAGAGTTAAGATGATGCAATGCACAGATTTATCAGGACAGATACCACAGACACTGTACAGAAAGCTAAGAAAAGAAGGAAAAGTCAACAATGAGATATACCCCTCAGCTAATTAGCTTAAAGAAATATTTTCCTACAAAGTGGTTTAAAAATTTTCAGAAAGCCAATGTATTAGTTATCTTAAACTCTTAAATATCACAGGATCACTCACATGCAATTTTTCATGTGACTATACCCTTTGTGTATTGTGACTGGATGGTATTTCACTTTCATGAATTCCAATGTCATTTTAGCATCAACCTATACTTCTTACAAGTCCTGTCAACGCTCATATATCCATATGCATCTACATACTAAGTGTAACAGAAATTTCTTAACACGTGCATATGTACATTACCTACTGAAACAATCCAAGACCCTCTAACTCACAACAAGAATGTGATATACATCACGGAGAAACATAAGCAAGCACAACTAAGTTCAGAATTGCTCTTAGCTTTTAGCCTATTTTATCTTGTTGACTTAAATATATAGCAAGCCAACTTAAATTTCTTTCAATATTTACCTTTCTGGTTAGATTATCTTGCAAGCTACTGACAATGGCAACTTGAAGCAGCTACGAAACTTGAGCATCATTCCCAAGTCATGTTTCCACTGATGTGCAAAGCCCTCTTTTTGTATTATTTAGGAAAAAATCATAAGTAAATAATATTTTTGAATGCTTACAGAAAAAAAAAAAATCATAGTTTTAATAATAGAGTACCCTTTGAATCTGTTGCCTTGTACATTGGTATACAGTATCTATTAGTTTAGTTGTTCACACCTATTAAACAATGTTCAGTACAACTCCTTTGGATTGCATCCAGAACTCACGACATTCACAGGACTCTGATAAAGCACCACAGGCACCAGGTTTATATTGCTACACAATTTCTGCATCCATCCAACAGCTTGAATGCAGCTGCTCACACCTACCACTAGAGTTTTAATCTCTTCAAATATTAATTAACTACATTAAAACATACACTTGTCTCTGACGGTTGTATAACAGAGAAATCTAGCATCAGATCCGATGCTTACATGGAGCAAACATTTTCATTAAAACAAAAACTGCAAGTTACTCCACCTAACCCTGAAGGTGCCTCTCTGTTTTACTTTTAATGCTTTGAAAACTTTAAAGTTCTCCTTCTGGGTGTGTCCAGAACTACTTCAGTCCAAGAAAGCTCAGCGCCTCTCTCCAATCTAAGCTTGACCAAGATCCAGAAGTTTTCAGTTCTTTGCCTAAAATCTCACAATCCCTCCTTCCCACTCTATTAAGTATATTCTACAAACAACAGAGACAGAGACACACTCAGGCCTCTGGCATTCACAGGTATAACTGCTACTCATCTTTTAACATAGCCCCTGGCATCATCTGCTTTGGCAGAACATCTCCATGACTCACCTCCTGATCAGCCCTGACTCAACAGCCTCTGCCCCAAGCAGGAGGCACTTCCCGGTGCCCCAGGGCCTCACCTCACCCCACGCTCACCCACTCCTCCAGGGAAAGGTGCCAACCTCTCTATAAAGCTGTGCTTCTACACAGAGGCACCAAAGACCCTAAATAAAACAATAACTGTGAGGTTGAGGGCCATCCTGGAGTAGTTTGAAACTTTGGTCCCATTTCTAGAGCTGTCTCTTAATTCAGCAAACATTCGGCTTCTCAGGAAACAATTTCAGCTCATTTCTTTGCAATTCAGTGGAAAAAATGTGGAACCTGATTATTTGGCAGCCAATTCTATTACATTTAATTGTCCTCCGAAAATCTAGGAGATAAACTCAAAGTTGGTGAAATCCAACAGTGACTGTACACACAATTTCCCAAAATATCCATTCACAAGATGCAAATTTTGGCTTGTACAAATATTGCCATGCTGGAGGGTGCCACAATTCAAACAATTTTGCTTCAGTCTTTGTTGAAGTACATATAATTTAATTAAAGATCTACTAAGGGTTGTGTCATTAATCTTGTAAGTAAAGGGGGGAAGCAAGAAAGCGCTTGTTTATAGGTGGTGAGCTGCAGTCATAATATATATGACTAGTAGGATTTCTTTCTTCAATTTTTCCTTTAGATTTCACGTTTCTTAATCTTTGTTCCCAATACTGGCTATGTATTTGCTGAATATGCACTAGTAACAAAAATATCATAAAAGTGAAAATATTATAATAATTAACCTGATCTAAAATTCACTAAAGACCTCTTAAACTCAATAATAAGCTTAAATATGGATTTGACACCATAGCAGTATGTTTGATAATCAAATAAAGTATATTGTTGTGGCATAAAGTACAATATACACTTAGTTAATTGAGATCAATTGCAAAGGAAGCATGCTGGAGTAGCAGCACTAAGTTCAATAGTAATTCTGATATGATTTATAACTCTCAAATCTTGAAAAGTTTGTGTCAAGATCAGACTTATTCAACCTTAAAAGAAAAAAAAAAAAAAGGACCGGAAAACACAAAATCATATTGAGTGCCAGAAAAATTGAATTAATTGTTCTTTTTTACTTGTTTGAAATAATAACCCAGAGAGGTAACTCTTTCTCAAGATTCAGGCTGCATCAGAATTGCCATTTTTAGTCTGATTTTGCCCTCTCTTTCACCTTTTGAAAGTATTAGCTAATTTTCACAAATGCTTACTGCATTTAAAGTTCTTATGTGTGACTCCCAGGCAGAGGAAAATTATGTAGAAGGTAAAATGAATCACAAAAATGCACAGGCAACCACTAAGAGCAACCTGTTCTGCACTTCATCAGCCCGGAGAACTGAAAGTAATTCTAGCAGTTTCAGCATTTGAAAACTACGAAAGGTGCTACTTTTCACAGCGCTTCACATCAGAAACCATCACTTCTTCTAACAAGACAGATTCCATATATTTTAACAAATTTTGCTCTCCTTTTAAAGGACTTTTTTGCTACAACCTGAGTATTTCAAACCAAGGATGTGGAAGGGACTGCAACGTAAAAGGAAGCAGGAGATAACGTTCAAGACACATTTCATAAAACAATCTTTCTTAGCCTTCCCATCATTGTGATCAATATTCATCTGATTATTGATATTGAAAGACAAGGAAAAAGGAACGGTTAACAGCCTAAAAAGTCAGGTGGAAATATCTGACATCCCTATAGACACAAATTCAAAATACAGGTGAATCCTTCATTGTTATGACAAGCAAGAGAAACAGACTTGTGTGAACTCTGTGATGATCAAACAACTACAGTCTTGCCTACACAATGAGTAGTAAGAGCATGAATTTATTTTCAGCAAGTTACTGTTCTACATACTTTTCTACCAAGGGTAAGTAGCTAGAATGGTGTTTTAGATTAGTTCATGTACTGCTTTGAGAACCCCTCCATGTTATGGAGACTCAGGTAAAACTGTCTGCTGTGACTGGTAGGTAGGATGCCCTGGCTAGAAATATTTAATTGAGAGTCCAAGTCTATTTACTTAGTAAAAGTCTTAACAACACTGATACTACAAAGCCTATGACTGCATTTCAGAACAATTAGGAATTCCAGAAATTTCTTATAGCCTTTTTTAGGCGTACCGATTTCTTTACCTGTGAATGTGTCAAAGAAAATGAGTTTTCTTATGCTCCTTTCGTGACTTCCTTAATGAAAGCTGTTTTCAGAACACAGGTGTCTCTCTGAAATCAAAGGAAAGTTTCTAACTTTCAGCCTGTCTCAGTCTGAGTTTCTTCAAAACATAGGCTTGCAACAGTGTCTAACTGGAGTTTACATCAAGAGGTAGATGAAGGTTCTGAGGACCTACTGTCTTTTGCATGAAGATGAAGGATCCAACAGCCTCACTCAAAGAGTTATAACACATCCTATTTGAAAAGGTCACAGAAAACAAATATTTCAACAAAGCTAATTGAAGGCACATGTACAAGGGAAGTAACACACAACATATTTCAGTGGTATAATCAGCTATTTCTTAGTAATACAGCTGGGAGACACCCCTCATCAAGTAAAAATCACATATATTACACAATTATTGTGCAGTTAGAAGATACCTTCCTTTTGCAAAGAGTAAACATTGTTTTTCAGCCATCTGTTTAACAGCGGCAGAACACAAGTCTTTTTTCCATTTTTTTAAACTGCTTACAATGAGAATTAACTTTCACGTTGTTCAATAAATGTTGTAAATATATGCCCAAGCATCAACATCCCCCAAGTAGAAAAAAATATATATAGGAGGCTGTGCTTCAGAGAATAAATTTTTTGGCACGAGTATTAGACAACACTCAACAACATACATAGGTGAAGATCAAGTGTTCCTGGTGACAAGGTACCCTTCGAAATAAATACTTCATTTACTGGTAAACAGATGTGTGTATCATCAGCCTGTCACTACCAACTCTCTGCATGGCTCCAACACCAACAGAAAACCTGTTGTGAAACTGCCCATTCTCTAAATTAGAGCTGATTCACACTAACAGGATAGTATAAAGAGCCAGCAATGCTCTGTGAACACATTTCTAACCATATAAAAATCCTGACCTTCATAGCTGTGATTTTCTAAGGAAGAAATTAAATAGTAAAATGAATGCTTAAATCTACCACTGTCCTCACAAAACAAAACACACAAAAAATTTGGTGTCCCTGTCAAGGTACCTGAACACATGCAATCTCAAAGTATTAACTTTCACTAAGTTCCTTCTGTTTTGTTTGCACGATTTCTGAGGTGCTCAGGGTATCGGTGTTAGAACACAACAGGGAGGAGAGCATGCAATGGGGACTGGAAATCTTTGCTTGCTTATTCAGAAACAAAATATTTTCTTTGGAGTGTCAGTGGAAGAAAACATTTCCCTGCATAAGCAATACTTCCAAATAACAATGCTTTTTTGGGAATGCTCATACATTCTTCCAGAGCAGACAAGCGATAAAGTTGTGTCTGTACAGGGACACTCCAAAAGTCAAACCAAACCACTTTTCAAACCTATTAGCCAGCCTCTAATGGAAGACTTCTTAGTCCTGGAAGGGCTCACCATAGATCATCCAAGTTACCAGAGGGAACAAAGTCTTGTCAAGATTGACTAAATATTTCTCTCCTGGGTAGCTATTCATATCCACTATTGTCAGAGATGCTTAATTTTCTAAAGTAAAACCCTATGTAGCAGAACAGATACTAACTGGAACACGTAACTATAAATATAACACAGGCATCCATTGAAATTACCACTAAGATCCTTGGGGCTCAATTCCAAACTTCAGCTACAGTGACTCCAAGGGCTTCTGTAGCTTTATTCTCTGCGTACAGAACTATAAATGGGATAAAAATAATTCCAGAGAACTTCAGAGATTTCTCTGCCTCTTATGTAGTTCTCTGGTTTAGGTTAAGCATTCTGAAGAAAGGCTGGCGTTCCCTCAAGACTTGAAGGGGATTTTGACACAGAAGAATAATTAAAAGACAAAAAAAAACCCCAACTATTTGTTAGCACAGGTAAAAGCATGGCAATTCAGTGTCAGTTTCTTAGCCCATCTACTTAGAAAGAAAACACATTTATAAATGTATATGCCAGGCCACAGCCAAGCAAGTATCTCTCTCCCACGCATTCCAGCAGTAAAGGAAGGTGATGTTGGTAGTCCAACCCCTCCAGCACTGAGCCAATGCAGCGCTGCACCGCAGGCCATCGGCTTCCTGTGCGCTCTCTTTTGGAGATTAATGCAGCCACGAATCCCAAAATAACTCATCAAATCCTCTTCTACACAAGTTTTCAAGGACAAGTGTTTTAACATACATTTCAATACTACCATAAATGGGGGGAAAAATAACGGCAGCTATCTAACGACGTACTTTTTGTACTAACCAATGTACAAAAAAAGTGACCAGGGCGTTCATAATAAACATTAAACATGGTGAAAGTCCTCTTCCCTTCAGTCCTCTCCTGCAGTCACCAAACCCAGCTGCTTTATTTTGGCAAAAAGAGATTTCTTTTTTCCTTCATGCAATTCCCACCTGAATTGAGCTCCACTTGAATCAAAGTGACTAGCACTGCTCAGGTAACGGCATTGCTGCAACCCAGCTCTCATGAAGAACAGGGAAATGACTTTAAGGGACTGTTCTGGGACATGGGGGAGGCAGAAGATACATGTACCATCTTCTTAAAAGCTCAAAGATTCAAACAACAGACTGTCTTCTACGATTTGGGAGAATTTGGGCAATAAACATGTTCTAAATAGGTGCAGTACATGAGTGCAACATAGGGCTTCAGCTGGCTAGTGGCCAGATTCAAGGGTGTAGAAGCTTCTCAGAAACCCACTTGGGGAAATATTTTAGAGACCCCTGAAAAGTAAGTGACACATGTTCAAAATAAATAGTGCTGTGATACTGTGGCATTCAGATAAATCCCAAACACACCTTTGCTGAATAAAACATAACAAATCAACTGCTATGGTCTATTCTAAAGGAAATTTCATATACCTAATAGCAAGACTTGAGTGCTTTATTTTTAAGAGGCAGTACAGATAAGAACTGCAGATCATGGAGAGAAACACAGCTCAGCATGTAGCTTATGCATCCTGCATTACGGATTTCAGAGTCTAGACTCCTGAAACAACTTGAAATGAACTAGTTATAAAAGGCTGTTTAAATTAAATTACTTTGTTATTAAATAGTACTGTAAGAATGATGAGATTCTAACTTATTTCTCATTAAAATCCTCTCTGATGCGAGGCTCCCCACATTCTGGTATGGAAATGCAACAAGGAAATTTGAAGATTTATTGTTTTCTTTTATGTTCCTACATAATGATAAATAATAGCTCTAATGAGAGGTCTTACAAGAACACTGTGAAATTAAGTATTTCTTTCATAATTTTTAACTAGAATACCAGGGAACTTAATCCCAACATGAAACAATAAACTATCAATGGATTTCTGACAGCCAACTGGAAGAATGACAAGAAGTTGTCCTGTAAATCTTTTGCAAATACTAAATTCTGCAGGCAAATAGATACAGGTATAATGCAGAGAACACACTGAAGAACTGTTTCATTTCTGTGCATCTCTTCTTTATGGGAAGAAGATGTTAATGGGGATAAAAAGGCAAACACCATGTTACCCAGTTTTAATTAGTAAGAATGACAAGCAACAGTATTATTGTGTCTTTTTAAGGAAGAGAAATGAAGATTCAGTATCATTAGTGAGTGGAAGAAATGTAAAATTCAGACATTCAGGAACCTAGAAACAATTTATGATCTCGATTCTACTCCTTGAGACCGAAGCTACTGAATATAATTTTCCTGAAGTCCTTACTTAGTTCAGGTTCAGTTCAGACTTTCAGAAATATCCTAACACTTGTATCCATCATACCTCCATGTGGTGAACCCTTTAAAATGCCCCTGGCATTTTAAAACTGAACTGCAAGATCCTGTAGGGGCAGGGAGGGGGAGCTGTTAGTTCTTATCCTGTCAGTTTGAAAGGATTTTAGACATCCTACAAATCTTGTCTTGCTGCTATGCCTCGTGTACTCTGGTGGTCTAGATGACAGTTAGTATTTCAGTCCATTAAATGTAAACTGCGTAAACTGTTACCCTCCTACAGGAGATATCAGTCCTTGACACAAAAACATAAAGATAATCATACATTCAAGGAATCTCAGGCTATCAATCACCAAGCAGCAAAGTTGAAACATTTCACTAGCTGCAGATTAAAATCTCCCTATTAGGAAATATATAGTTTAGCAGATGCCGTCCAGTGGCCTGTGAAGAATGAGTTTATGGTTGACAGAAAAAAGACACTAACCTCACAGAATCACCGACAACCCTTGTCACCCTTGCTAATAGTGTTATGCAAAAAAAACTAAACTAATGAGTCAGGAAGACTGTATTCCACTTTCATTTGCAGTCACCCTTTGGAGGTCAGCTTCTAGTCTTGAGTTTTTCTCAGCCTATAAGTAAATCTGCTACTGCTTTCGAGATCTAAGACCTGACTGTACAAGCTGACTTTGAAAAAACCAAAACGATTTTGCCACTTGCAAAGTCATTGACTGGAGCTGATGCATACAAGTACCCATTCTCATATTTGGAAGAGCCAGAAGGGTTGAAGAGAAAACACAGTAAGAAATACTATCCTTCTCTACAACTCCTGCACAGGCTTGCAAACAAAGGCAGGCTAAGGGAAATCCCCTTTTTAACAAAACCGTGGAAACCAGCAATAGTTAGTCACAGCACAGTCAAAAGGTTACTGTATCCTGCCTCTCCATTTAGCCATACGCTGGTTTATTCAGGATAAGGTCACCTATTCACAATCCCATCTTGCAACACAGCAGTTTGGGCAAAATTATCACATTTATTTCCGAGGGACCCTGCACCTCAGTGCTCAACAGCACACCTGGACCAGGAGAATACCAGCAGCGGGAGAGAGCGACTACCACAATACACATCTACTCACTGACCCCACATACAGCCCTATGGCTGCACCTAAAAGCAATTATGACTTCAGATTAAAGAATTATTTTCTCCCTGTATATAAAAGGAATGTTTTAATGCATAAGCATCTTTGTTCACTATCTCTATTATCAGATGTAACTTAGAAACAGTGCTTAGTAGTAGTTTCAGAGCTGGTTCAATGCAAATCAGAATAAAATCCACTCTCACCTTTCACTCCTCTTTTCTGACCACAATAAATGCTGAATCTAATTTGCTTCATAGAACTCATCCACAATGCAGAAACCTCTGCCATCATCATATCACGCTTAGGGAACTTTTGTAACCTGGAGCAAACCTATTCAAGTGGCTGGGACTTCGCCTAAGTAAAGTGAGAGTGAAGAATTCTGAATAGAGCCCTTATTGCGTCAGGTAAAAAGAAATCAAAATCAAAGGTCATCTCTTGGCAGTAGAGCCTGAACTTATTTGTGCTGGAGGGCAGGTTATTACAGTGCACTGACCTTCACCTGACATCACTGGGTGCTTCAGGCAAAATGTCCATGTGTTTGTGAACTGAAAAATGGGGACTTAAAATGTGAATGAGAGACTTCTTGTATTTGCAAGACAAGAAGAACAGACAATTACAAAGTGCTGGCAAAGCAAGCAGAGTAGCTCCTCCAACCCTGTGGATTTCGGTTGCTGCTGTAAACAGTCCCTATGCCACAGGCAGAGCATGCAGGATCAGTGGTAATCTTTAAAAAAAAAAAGTTGCCAAGTTTTGTATGTTTGAGTGTTTTAAAATCAGAATCTACTTCTGTTGTGTATACTGCTCAAAGTCAGAAAAGCAGGGTTTTATACAGTGACTTGCAATCTTCAACTTGAGTACTCGCTGTTGGAGATGGGCAAAGACTTGCTGAAAGGAATGCAACTCAACTGTAATCACTCTTTGGGCACTGCTTGACACTGTGTTTCCTGGTTAAGCATAAAATCTGTATGGTCTGAGTAAACAGGAATTTTGAAAAGCCCAGAGTTTTGAAAAGCCCTTCTAACATAGCTCTAGGAACACGGCAAAACAAAAAGCAGAAACAAACCACTCCTACCTTTCTGAAGCCTCAATTGCCAGCAAGCTACATTTGGAAACGGTTTTGCCCCCTCTTCCATTTCAAAGCAGTAGAAACAATCACACTTTAATCACAAGCAGCATGGTTCAAAAGAAGTCAGATCAGTTTCTGTCCAATTCTAACAGTACGAAAGCGGCAAAGACATTTTAGTCCTTTCATGCCCTCATAATTCAAAACTGCAGAGTTATTTTTTTTTCTTGTTTAAAATAATTATTAATTACTATTCCGTAAATTTTAAACATGCTCACAAACTATCACTCTGCATTCAGCCCTGGCGTGATGAATTTGGCCAGAAACAAATCTAGGCAGAAGGGTCAGCTTTATAACAACTGATTAATTACTGCAGCATTGTCAGTGCCTAAGTAACAAATTTCAACCTGAACCTGCAAAATTGCAAACATTCCTATGAGAAGCAACAAAAGTGATCCAAACTCCTTAGTGCCAATGTGAGCAAACACCTGAAAAGGAGGGAAAAAAAAGAAAGGCAAAAAAGAGACAGTCTTTTGGATGTGCAAGATGTATTAACAAGTACAAGCTATGTCTGAAGAAGTAAAGAAATATAGGAAATTAAATCTTTAATGGCTGCTTATCACTACAAAAAAAAAAAATCAAAACTGACATCCAGCCTTAACCCCCATGTTTCAACACATGAACAGTATATCCTGGGCCATCAAAGCTGAACAATACTAACAGTTAATGGTTAACACACTCTATTCTTTTAAATCCTTACTTTTACCCTGTTCTAGTTAAGTGCTTAAATTCCACATACAGACCCTAAAGATCTGCAAGGAGGTTAGCCCGCTGTTCCACATTTACTTCCCCAGCGAATGTAGCTCCATGGAACTACAGGAAAATGAGACAGAGCTTTCATTGCTGCCAGATTAAGTAATTGCATCCATTCCATATAATTTATCATCCTTTTGGGCAGCTTGTGTCATGGGATGTCATTTTTATTGTAATTATGCAGGGTGGGATTGGACAGGCTCTTGCTTCTCTTTGCCAATCTGATAAGCAGAATCATTTCTTCTTTTTACTTTCGTAGAAAATACTTGTTTAAGATAAAAATAACCAAACAAAAATACAAGTATAATATACAACCAACTAATAGCAGCCTGATGTTACCAAGCCAGAACTACAGAGATCACCTTTACCATGGGAAAAAATCCAGGACATCTGAAAACTTTCCAAGTCAACATTTACTCTACTGTCAACAGTTTCGCTGAATTTGCCATTTAGAGATAGGTTTGTCCTTCCACACAGTTCTCTCCAACTAATCCAAATGGAGTATCAGGGGAATCCACTCGATTCAGGATTACAGATTTTAGTCATAGGACATTCGAGTATCTAAGTGACGTTCTTCTCCTGGGAGAGTAGTATTCCACGCTCACACATACCCAAGTGCTGATCCAGCAAGGCCAGGCACAACAAATGTTTTTCAACAAGAGCAGCTTTCCTGAAGAAGGACTTTTAAAAAGGGCTTCTTTATCCATCCGCTTCCCAAAACAAGAGCGGAGAAAACACATTCCAACTTGGGTATCGTGGCTCACATGGAAGGCAACGAGCAGGAAACCCCACTACTTCTACACAATGTTAGGGACGAAATCCTTAGGCTCATAACAAACATTTAACCCAGGGCAGCCTTCTCCTCCAGTTCTGTTATCTCACCAGGCCACGCAGTCACAAAGGACGTACCTTGCCCCACCTCTTGGGCAAGCAAGGTCCAAGGCGTCACGTCAGCCCTGCTTCTATATTGACAGAGACAAATTCAGAAAGATGCTGCTCTCTACCAAGTTTCCCTGCTAAATTTCATTCCTCTACAAGAAGAGGACACTGCAACCCTCTTACACACATAAAGGAAGTTCACAAGTTGAAACTTCTGTGGCCACAAAAGTTGTCCCTTGAATTTAACAAAAAGGGAGTATTCTTCTCTTATTTATTTTAGTATTTTAAGAAGTCTGGGTTTAGGGAAAAAACACAATTAAGTAAGCAAAGTTAAATGAACAAAAACACAGGGGAAAAAAAAGGTAGCTTTCGAAGAACCATATTTCTCTCTACACTTAATGTTACATATCTACGTACAACTTGTGAGTTTATAGCAGTCTTAAAGGAAGGGGAATACAGGATCATAGCTAATGATTCTGGGGCAGACTTTTGTCCTGACTCCTAAACACCTTATGAGGTTGTACTGCACACTAACGAACTGCCATTGGACCACAAACGTAGCTGTTGTGTCTCTGCTAAATGTCACCACCCAATCAGTAAAATTTATTTCCAGATCTCTAAAGCTTAGCCATTTCTTTCGACAAATCAGATGAAGACATTAAATATATCTGTCCTGATAAAGCATCCCTCCTCGCCCCATTTATGAATACATTATAACTTGTCAATTTGATTCTGTGTCCATTAAAATTAACAATTCTTACATTATAGGGCATTCCCTGTTCCTGGTGAAACAGATCACAGACAGTTGCACTGAAGTGATATGGAAAAACATTTGAGGAAAGGAGGGCTCCATACCTTAGGCAGGACTAAACTCCCAGATGGCAGTCATATCAACACTTGAAAATTTTCATGTTTAACACCAACTGATCAATGCAAACGAGGAATACGAGCCAATGCCTGGGAACGGTTGCATTCATGTGTTCTGCCAAGTCACTCTACCAGCAGAGAACAAGCTTTAACCGCAGTTCAGACACAGCACTAGTCGCACTGGAGAAATAAAGAGCTCTGCCTGCTTGTAAAGCCAGGATAGAGCCAGTAGTAGTTCAAGCATATCAACAGATAGGCTTTGAAGAAATACCAAAACGATGGTTTGAAACGCCACTAAAATTTCATGGCTGACACCAGTGGTCATTCTTTTCAATGACAAGAGCACATCACATGGGAATGCCTTGATCCAAAAGCCACTGAAGTTACTGATAACCTTTTGCTTCACTTTATTGGCCAGTAGATCAGAGCTCTAAAGAATAGAGATAGCAGCTCTTGCACTTACTGAGGAAAGAATCTACAGAACTAATGGAAAAAATGTCATTTTTTTAAATATTTTTTTTCCATATAAGGAATATGGAATCTTCCTGTGAAGGGAAATTCCAAAACTAGGACCAAAATAAATACTGAAGTGGGATGCCAAGTAGCAGCAGCACAGGACTGATGTGAAACAGCCAACAAGCTGTGATTTGAAGAAACACAGTAATAAACCTGTAAGTTTATAAACCTTAAGGTTTATACTACATAATTTGGTTTTGTTCATATCCAATAGATACTTTCATTCCAGTGCTTTCTTTTTCTTTTTTAAGCATACTGCACTTTGCATGCAAATTACCTTCAGGAAATTTAACAGTGGGCCAATATCCTGTAATTATCATACCTTGTTCAGAGATAAAGGAAATGGAGCAAGATGCCAATAAGACTTGATCAGCAGCACGCAGCAAGTCGATGGCAGCGTTGGAAACAGAAGCCCACATTCCAGCAACTCGCACATGTTATCTCCAAACCAACAGATAAGGCCACTTTCTCTCACAAGGATCATACCGAGATTGTATGGACATCGGAATATTTCTAGTGCAAGGAGTGTTCCTGCCAAGAAGCCCCATATTCAAGGCTCGGTACTACCATTTACAAAATATGTAATGGAGGTCTGTAGATGGTGTTGACAAGTGCTGACTGCTTAACAGCAGCCAAAATTATGAACACTGACCCATCTCTGGGAATGCCATAACCCTGCAGGGAGAAGCTACACAAATTTGATGTGTGACATGACACTCATGAGTCCCCAAGAGAAAAATGGGTGGGACAGAACATTCCAGGAAGAGATAACCAAGTTGTTTTAAATTGCGGAATTTGTATCTGTTATGGTCAACTAACACAAAGAACAAAATAAAAAATAATCAGGCAACACTGAAGCACATGGTTTCAGCTACAGTCCCCTTATACAGAGTACGACAGGAGGCCAAATTCAGTGCCCATCAGATCACTCTGTTAATCAGTCTTTTTATTTATATCTGCTTAGTATCTCCCTAATTAATCTTCTAAATGAAGTACTAGACTACGCGTTCTAATATATGTAAACAGAATTTTCTAATGTAATGTATTGTCCTGAATGCAAGAGACAATAATGTACTTTTACTTAACCTACCATAAATTAACAATAAAATCACGTCCATTGATCACATATTTAAATCACATATATTTGTAACTGAATTAACTTTACAATTTCCTGATTCATCCTCCAAACTGCACTTATATCAGGTTAAGCTGCTTTCTAGAAGCAAAAGAACTAATAACTGAACTGTGTATGTGACTTCTTAAGGGAGCAAGACTTTTCATAGAATATGTTCCCCAGCCAGCACTATGACCATCAGAAGCGTTTCAATTAAAAGCTACAAAATGCTTTACCTACCTACAGTGGTGGAAGTGATGCAATCAAGCTCCAAACTATTTAAGAAGTTGGTCTGATACAGTAAGTTTTCTGCTCTTTTTTCCTTACTTGAAAAAAAAATAACCACCTTCTAAAACTGAAGCCTGCTATGATAATACAACACTATGGGGAACAGTTAAAATTGCTTATGCATGGTTGACATGGGAGTTTCACGAGTTTTTAAGGGCTTAACCATCAAAACGTTATTTTTCTCTAACTCAAAGCCCATAGAAGTCCCTACATTGGCTGCACTTAACTGTAAATGACAAGCCTGAGTTCTGAAGTAAAAAAAATCCAAACAAAGCATCACCACTGAGTGCCTGATCAGCGCTTCCATTCACCTCCATTTTCAGTACAAGTGCCACCCTGAATGGTCTGAGTGTCACACACCTGATGTCACATCACAGAGAGACTACTATGCGGAAACCCAGCTTTTCTGCTGCCATTGCCTGCACAGAGTCACACACTCAGGCCAGCCTAAGTCTCCAAGACGATTATGATGATTTTTGGTTTGCTTTCAGGCTTTGTTTAATGCATGTTTGCCTAGCACCAGTTATTCAGTTTGTTCTACAGCAAAAGCGAAGGTTTCGTAATGTGATCATAAAACTCATCACTGCCTATCAGCAACCTAATTAATTTTCTGCAATTAAATGTGCTGGAGCTCTGCATGAGTTTCTCGTACGAAGTGTGAAAAGACAGAAATCTTGCACCATGCAACACCTCCAAGTGCTTCTGTGAGTGAGAGTCAGGAATCAGAAGCTGCTACTTCAGTTCCACTGGAGCTGTTTCAGATTAGAGTCATCATCAGGAAAACCTGGCATTAGCCCTGCTCCAAAATAAAACCTGACAAGCTATGTCCAGGACACAATTATGACAAACAATCCACGTTTCCTACCTACTCTCACTTTGAAGGCTTCTATATGATAACCCAAACCAGCTGACCTTCTATTTCTAACTTTGCTAAAAACTCTCGTTTTACAACACAACACTTTTCTCCTTGCCAGGCAGTCTCTCCTCCCAGGCTGCTTAACTCCATTGTCCCACCAGATTCCCTGGGAGAGAGGTGATGGAAAAGAAAGCACCAAGAATTACAGCTGTCTAAGGAATTTCAGCAGAATCAAGTTTCATTTTAAACCCCTGATGATACTGAATGGGTGGAAATCACATCAACCGGTAGATTACTACTGATTTTACACCAGAAAGAAGTCAGAGTTGGCGAGCCACAACCTGATAGATCAAGTTGGCAGGAGCGCATTGGCAGTTCCACAAACAGCACTACACTCAGACAAATTTGGGTTATTTTCAGTTCCTGCTTTTGCCACAGAAGATAGGAGAAACATGCACAGCAGACTGATACAGTATTAAGAGTCCATTAGGCAACTATTTCAACCATGGCATTATACTCTCATATTGAGCTACTAACAACTAATTGGTTACTTAGATAGTGGTTTCTGATTAAAAATATAAACCACACTGATTCATCAACAGATGACCACACAGTGAGTTACAAATATTTCTGTTACTTTTGTTGGCTATTCACATCACTGATGCACCAACTTAATTCTGTCATTTCTGCAGACATTATCATGCTGTTACATAACCCATTTTGTACTGAGATCTTGAATAAAACTTAGTTTTGCTGATCCCTCAATTAAAACAATATAAAAGAATTAAAAAATACAGAAAAAGATGATGACATTGCCAAGAGATATGGAAGAACTCCCATAAAAGAAGTGACTAAAAAGCTAAGAATTCTTTAGCTTGAAATAAGTCGAGGTATTCAGATAACAAAAGAATACAGTCCTGAAATAGCACAAAGATAGCAAGTAGAGAACAAGTAGAATTCATTTTATAAGGACTGAACAGTACCAGGCAGTAGATTTAAAAGAAGCAGAAGGAAGTTGTTTTTCCACACGATATTCCACACCTGTGGAACTCACTGCTGCCAGGTTTTCTAAACCATTCACGTTTCTAGCCCACCAAAAAAAAAAAAAAAAGACATTTAGACGACTTAATGGCACGTATGTCAAGGGCTATTAAACGCACAAGCGTGGGCGCACTGACAGCCGGAAAAAAAATGTAAAGCTGAAGGAGGAAAAGGTATCCTGAGGCTCCCCTCTGCTGCGGGGACACCCCCACAGCCTGACAACTGAGCAGGAACAGCTCAAGTGCCGCTAGAACTGAAGGGCAAGAGGGAGCGTAACAAAGCCAGAAGCAGGAGAGCGTGAAGAGAAACGCCAAACGCGGTTCATGCTTCGCACGCTGTGCTTCCAGAGACCGAAAGACCTGGCCCGAAACAAGCACGGTTGCGACACGCGAAAAGTTACTCACTTCTTCTCACTCCCTCATGCGAGCTGCTGGACCCGGCGGGGACTACGTGCGGCTACAGCTCCTGCGGGGACACCCGGGCACGGCGAAGCAGCTCCTCGCACCGCCTCTGGATGCAGCCCCTGGAAACCGAGCGCGCAGGGAGAGCGGCTTGGAAATGGCTCCTCGCACGGCCGACACCGGCCAAAAACATGAGGCGCAGGCACCCCGCGGGGCGGACCGGGAGCCTCCCTCGCAGCCAGCGGAGACCGGAGGCTCCTCGGGCCGCGGCTCCCAACGCACCCACGGCC
>JAHREE010000136.1:1247814-1336707 GCA_033628505.1 Tringa tobata
CCCGCCCACCCACGGCAATAACGGCACCGAGAAGATAAAAGACCGGCTGCTCCTGCCGAAAACACTCACTGCTAGAAGATAACGCACCATTCCCGCCCGTCCTAAGCGCATCCCGAGCACAGCTACGGGCTGGGGGGAGAGGGTACGGAGAGCAGCCCTGAGGAGAAGGACTTGGGGGTGTTGGGGGATGAGAAGCTCATCCGGCTTGGGTGCCCACAGCCCAGAAAGCCATCCGCATCCCGGGCTGCATCCCCAGCAGCCTGAGGGAGGGGATTCTGCCCCTCTGCTCCGCTCTGCTGAGACCCCCCTGCACTGCTGCCTCCAGCTATGGGGCCCCCACCATAAGAAGGACACGGACCTGTTGGAGTGGTTCAGAGGAGGCCACTAAGAAGATCAGAGGGTTGGAGCACCTCTGCTGTGAGGACAGGCTGAGAGAGAGGCTCTGGGGAGACCTGAAGGGGCAACAGGAGAGATGGGGAGGGACTCTTGGTCAGGGACTGGAGCCATAGGACAAGAGGTAATGATTTAAACTGAAAGAAGGGAGATTTAGATTCAGTATTAAGAAGGAATTCTTTACTGTGAGGGTGGTGAGACACTGGAACATGTTGCCCAGAGAAGCTGTGGATGCCCCATCCCTGAAGGTGTTCAAGGCCAGGCTGGATGGGGCTTTGAGCAACCTGCCCCAGTGGGAGGTGTCCCTGCCCATGGCAGGGGGGTTGGAACTACATGATCTTCAAGGTCCCTTCTAACTCTAAGCATTCTATGATTTGCCCAAAAGTCTGGGCTTTGAAGCCATGCCGGTAGCAGTGATACACTGGCGCTGTGAAAAGCAAACCCCAGACAAGCACAAATGAGGAGGATCTTTTCTTGATAACTTTGAGTCAGCATCTGAGGAAAAAATTGGATTTGTCTCTCTGTTCCTGCTTTATATTAAGTGTACTGGACCTAAGATCCCTAAGGGCATTTTTATTGCACAGTGCAATAAAGTGTCCAGCAGGAGCTCAAAACCTTAAAACCAGATAGTGACTGGCAACAGTTCATTGCAACATTGAGTTTTATGCTCTAAAAAGAACCCCAAAACTATTATACTCGTGCTGGAACTGACCCAACCAGGTGAACCCATTTGCTTTAAAACACAGCAAAACAGGTTGTTTTTTCTTGGCAACATTTTGGGCTTGATTACACTTGAACCCAGCTAAACCAGTAAAAGATGACGTGTTGACTGTGCTGTTCTTTGCACCAAAAAACCTACTCCATTCTCAAGCCCATGGATAGCAACAGGCTCTAAGCAAAGATCTACTGCAGAATACTTATTTTTCCTTTATGTTCACCAGGCAGTTGCCACAGCATAGCACTCCCAAGCAGCTTCAGACACCCTGTGGGCACCACAGACAATCTCAGCTGTAAAAAAACAGCTGTATACAGCTGTGTGTTAAAAAATTCTCACAGGCAAGGAAAGGCTGCATTACAGTGCTACGAGAAGGGTATCTATGCTACCTTCAAGAGATCCAAGTCTCACTCGTAATGAGTAAATGGGTTTGGAAACCACAGATTTAATCTAGAGAGAATTCCTCCAGTCCCTCCCGAGTTACGCTGTGGTTTGGTACCAGGTAGACCCGTACCTGTGCTTCAGAAGCGAGACCAAAGCCTCTTTGGCACTGGTAGACAATCTAGCAGGAAGCAAATGCTGCAATACTCTGGCCTGATCTAATAAAGTACATAAGTGACTAATTGCTAAGCAAGGTAGCATGTGGACAAGAACAGTTCCAGCAGATTACAGTATTTTAGTTCTACTACAGAGAAGATGTTCTGCTTCATCTACTTTGCCAACTATACAACTACTGTTTGCTTCTGGGAGAGACACAACTGTGGCCAGATAGACTAGAGACAAGAGTTTCTTTTCAAGAGCAAAGACCTAAGTACTTAGGTATTAATAAATTAATTAACGTATTTAGCCAACATGGTAGGATTTCTCTGCTTCACACAGTTCCTAACTCCTGATATTGGGGAAAGATTATTTAACCTGTACCAGTCTGAAAATCAGTTACCTATCTCTATCAGCCCTCAGAGGGCAGTGGACTTGCTGCTACATTAAAGGAAGCTGAGCAGCCTTAGCCTCCAGCCTGGAGGCCCCAAAGGCCGGTTCAGCTGGGCACCAGAAGAGTTGGAGCCTTGGTACATTAAAGCAGAGACCACAAGGAGACCTGAAAAGTCAAGGAACATACACCTGTTCCTGTCCTCCTTCTCTCTTTTGCTGCCTTTAATTTCCCTAACCTCTCTCTTGTTCTCTATTTGACTTTTGGAATGATTGCCTCCTCCCAGGGGCTATTGCAGAGTCCTCCCATGTCCTCCCCTGGCCAATGAACTATTCAGAACAGCAGGAGTGGTGTCTTCCCAGCAGTGCAAGAGGAAGCCGTTGTCACGCTGCTGAGGGGGAGAGGAGCAGTCCTTCCCACACCTTATCTGTGCATCAGGGCAGCTCACACACAATTTGTTCTGAACACTTGCAGAGCTACGAGTCTCCCTTTCTCATTATATTGCAATGTTATCTGAAGTCTCTCGTGGTCTCACATAACAAATGGGGCTGTCTAAGAAAAAAACCCAATATACTCAGACTATTGGCTGCTCTTTCTAAGACATGGATACGAAGGAGTTTGTGAAATGGTATCATTCTTTCAAATAGAGAGCAAAACACAAATGCTTGAAAGAAAATAGCATTCACTATGAGTTTAAATGTATTTTTTCCTGCAGTAATCAGAAAGTAAATTCTTGTTTAAAGTTTAAATTTGTTAGCAGAAGATGCAGTAAAAACCAACACATTTGAAGGAGGTATCAACTCACCAAGTAAAGAAAGATCTAGGTGACGACAGGCACCAACTTACTTGATCGCTTGTTCAGCACATGGTGATCCAGCCACATCTTGCCTCCCCACGTGAGGGCAGGGACAGCCACCAGCACGTTGCAAAGATTCAGGTTCAAGATGCAAGGGGTATCACAGTATTTTTACTTCCAACGCTTAAAGACTTCCCTGCCCATGAGCCAGTTCTTTGGCCAGCTGCCTTAATGAAAGAACAAGAATCCATTTCAGTCAGTTTCATTAAAATTCTCTGGGAACAGAGAATGGAACAGCAGCCTGGGAACAAGACATTAATGCTACTTTGACAATTCAGACTAGATTACAGCATAAGACGATCAGACTGGCAAACAGATACCAGGGTGGGACAGGGGTCTGCCCCGCGGGACTGAACTACTACTCACTACTCACAAAGAATCACCTCGCACCAACAGTGGGAATGAAAGTGTGTGAAAATCCCCATTGGGATAAGGAGGGAGAGAAGTTGAGAAAAAAGATCAGATTGTGGCAGAGTAGGAAGCTAGAGTTTCTCTCCCTTGAATTGCTTCAGCCACTTATTACTTGTTTCAATACTTCTCTGTGAGCCACTAATTGTCGCAGTGGGATCTTTCTGCTTCATTTCCTTCTCTTTGTGAGAGCAGGCGTCAACATTGCAAAGAGTTAGAAATCTGCTGCCTACTATACGGAAGACAATGTCAGATTTGCAAAATGTCCAGCACAGGTCAGTGGCACAGTTAAGCCTTGGAAAGTGCCTTTTATACAAGCATTAGATTTCAAGATCTGGGGGTAAAAAAACCAACCACTATCGCAAAACCCAAAAACAAATAGAAAAAAAACATTTAAAAATGGAGACATGCGTTAGCTTGCTGGCCTGGAAGAAAGACAGTGTAGTTTTACACGTTTTCTCTTCGCCCCTAGATCTGTTACTCTTTAAGCAGAAGTACTAGAAAGAGTACATGACACCAAAGGAAAAGCTAGCTCAGTTGCAGTTTAGCTGTCCTGAACAGCAGCAGCATTTTGTATTTCACACCCAGAAACTGTATTCAGAAAAGCCTCCATTTTATGTCCCTACCTATGCCTTTCCCCGGTGCTAGGCGGTCAGTCGTCCCCGTCAGATCCTTGCCTGAGAACAGCAGAGATGCCTAGAAGATGGAAAGTTTTTCAATTAATATATCACATTACAGAAGTGGCAGAACGTGCCTGTTTTATGCTTATTCTACTCGGCACGTGAGGGCGAGTTCCGGGAATGGCACTTCCCTGGGAGCTGCAGCCGCTCTGGGCTGTGGTACCACTGCCTCGCTCTTCAGGACAACTCCACAGGGGGGCAAGCTGGCTTGCCAGCCACACAAAAAAGGACACACACACCCCCTTCCTCCTTCATACCAAATACTTCTCTCTGGCCACACTGGAGGAACTCCCCATGATCTGGATAAGCACCAGCCAAATAGTGTACAAGTACATGGACCACATCCCTTGCTCTTACTACTGTGCTACATATAGATACCTCAATGGTTTTCTTCATGTGGAGACACTCACTAGTTTTTTTCCATTGCTAATCACCATCTTTCGACCCTTAGAGCTAGTATTACAAAGTTGGTGTCAAATAACCTGTCCACACGTGCTTCCTGCTTAAGCTTTCCTTTCCAAACACCTTCTTCACAGCAGGAAATATGAATGAAAGACAAGCAGAAGGTTACACAGATTTAGGTGGAGCAAAAATACGCATTTAGGAAACCATGAGGGTCATTCAACTGAATGGCCTTTTTAGCTTGCGTTTCTTATCTTTATTATCTAACAGCAAAACTGTAGACCTCCAGCACACACAGCACGTGCTGTTTTACATTTATTTTCCTTTGTTGTTTCTCAGCTGTATAATTTAAACCTTCTTTCTTTTACTATATCTGTAACTACAACACATTCTAGTATTTACAAATGGAGAGTGACTTGGCACAATCCTGGGTGCAGTCTGTCGGCCATCAGAGAGGCATTCTCCAATGGGCCTGCCCTCCTCTAGAGCTGGGAGATCTGAACTGTTTGTTTAAAACCAAACTTCCTCTGAAAACAGCCATGCACAGCTGTAGGTCTATTGACAACTGTTAAATAACTGGAGATTTAGACCAAAACACTGGAGCAGGGTTGGAAACCTTTTAGTGACCAACTAGACAGCCCGTGATAAGTGGGAGCAAAGGGTGCCCAAGTTGTTGAGAAACAAGCAGCCAGAAGCAAGCCACGATGTCAGGCAGCAAGGGTAGTAGTGCCAAATACTGCCATGGACAAGAGGTAAGAACTCAACTCTCGGACCTGAGAAATAATCATGTACTTTAGCATCTTTCACAGGTTAGAAACTGCAGATGGCCGGTCACCAACAATTTTTGCCTAAGACACCTTTATTTCCTCTGTATGCAAAGGGATAGTTACAAAGACCTAAGAGTAAGATTCGAAATGTCCCGTATTCTAGCTGAAAAGCAGATGTGAGACAAACGGGAGGAAATGCTGAGTATGAGAGCAGTGATGAACACCCAACTCCCTCAACATGCTCCTAAATCAAGGATTTATTGGTGGGAAAGCATAAACAGCAGTGCAAACATGTAGTACTTCTTGCTACAATGGGCACCATGTGGCTAGAAGCTTCCAGTAGAGAAGCTCTGCAGCCAAGACAACCACTTCCATTAAGCACCACAAAGATGGTGGGGGCAGAATCCACACACCAGTTCTCCTTGCTCTGCACCTCCTCGTTACAGACTTGTGCTTTTCTCCCCACGCTGGAGCTCTGCAATTGAGCCTTCTAAGCATAACAGGATGATACTGAGGAAATTGTTCTTGAGCATGAGCTTTGACCCTTCCGGGCAGTGAATATGAGACACCCGGGCTGGACAATCCCTGGCACATTAGCTGCCTTTGTGAAGTTATTTGCTGATTCAGAGGTGTGAAACTCTTAAAAAACACTGTGGAAGCAATGGCACTGCTTGTGGTACTGAAACAGCATGGATTCCTCCTGGGCTGCTATGACTTCATAAATATTGACTTTGGATAAATCTTCTGACAAAATTCTGGGTTTTTTTTTTTCCTTTTTCCTCCCAAGTGGGTTCCCAGAGCTGATTTGCTTAAGGCAACATACATGACACAAGAATAAGCCCTTTGAATAGTGATGCAATTGCTTGGTCATGAAATGAAAAAAGGCTGGATTTTGATTGATAGTTGGAGTTCATGCTGTTTGTTTGATTTACTCTGGATTCTTTGTCACCTCATGTCAGAGCACTATTGATTACGGGCTGAAACACTGTTAAAAAGTATTTTTTGAATTTACACTTATAAGTTTTCCTCTTTTTTTTTTCCCACTCTATGGAAGCAATGCAATGTTACCCATGAATCTTTTTTCTTCCGTAAATCTTCTAAGCTACAACGAGCCACATGCCTAGCCTTATTCTTTTCTCATTTGCAGCAGTATGAAAACTAAAGCAGTATAATTTACTTAAACGATTCCTATGCAGTTCATTAGAATTAGTTCTAATATAGTTTAGAAAAGCATTATTTTTCACTCTGCAACATGTGTTGCAATTCCCTTAGTGCACTATTCTGGTTGGCAGCAACTGTCACAATTGTCATCCAATCGACACCAGCACACGGTTATCCCAGTGTCATGCACAGGAAAGCCCTGATCCAGTGTCAAAGTGTCAGGAGTTTACAGTGAAGACAAGTACCCTGAGGAACTGACTGTTTCCCTGCTTTGGAGGGAAAATCAGACATCATTTCCCCTAGAAAACCAATTCAGTGTTAAATGTGCTTATGTGTTTTGCTGAATTGGACCCAAATTTCTAGTCTTTTATTCTCAGCAGAAGAACCAAGAGAAGAATGAGGGCAGAGAATAACTACATCTGAGAAGACAGGAGATCAAATATGGCATAGAGCACTTAGCTATGCTCTCCCTTGGCAATGGCAAAGTTAGCTTGTTAGACTCCAGCAATATTCCCAGGAATGCAGGAGTCAATCATTAATATTTAATTTGTACTCCTTATTTTTTGACCCCTACTTCAGAACACAACATTGCATCTACATCAGGCACACACACACCCTCCCCCACAACTGCACTTACACATCTAGCTTGGAATAGATGCTGGTTTCAGACAGTTTTTCTCTTCAACATTACCCACTTTCCTGATTCACTGATGCTTGGCTAAACTTAAAATTATCTGAAAAGCATTGCCACCGAGAAAAACTTCAGTACTCATACTCAAGCACGTGCTGAATATCTAACCTGCAGAAGAACATCCAGAGGTCCAGCCTCTGTGATATGGCTCTGATCAGATACTTGAATGGAAGTCACTGCCAGGAACACTCCTATCATCATTTCTTGTCACGCTGTCTGCTGGCAACTTGATGCTAAATAGTTTAACATTTGTATCAGCGACTCAATCAGGATACTAATTTGAAGCAGAAGAGAGTTGTTTACCAAAAATAAATAAAAGGCTTATGGATGATGTAAGCACTGAGCTATGGGGCTTGCCTCCCCATACAGTAGACATGCCTAGATGTTTTTCCCCTGATTCTCAAAAACAGTTGGACCACAGGCAACCTGCATACTGATCTGCAGGCAAATCTCATGTCAAAACATCGGTCTATCCTCAAAACATTTCCAGTGCATGGGGAACAGCATGAAAGAAAACACTCTGGTTTCCCTTTCCCCCGTACCTCCTGAGCTTTAATAGGTCTGCATCATCTTTTACTCTCACTGGAGGGTGTTAGCCCTGATACAGTCACACTTTCCACTCTACACTGAGAAGAATAAAAGTGCAATTGAACACTGTGTACTGACTGAATTATTAGGCTAATAAAGAGAGAAAGAGACAGGACAGTGGAAAATGGACATGTGGTCAATTCCCCTTTTTGAAAAGAAGTTTTTTTTAGGATGAGGCATATGCATGCAGCATTTCAGGGAGGGTATCTATGAGTTATCCTTTTACATAAACGGTCACAGCCAAGACTATCCAGCTGCTTTGTAACACACTTTCTACACCATGAAAAGTCATCTTTAGAGCCAAATCCCTACGAGTGTAATGTGAACAAGACTTTATCCTGTCCTCTGTAGAAAGAGGGAGTCATTTTGGGGCAAGAAACCAAGACATGTTCCACATAACTCACAAACAACAATTCCCTCATCCTAATAAGCCTGCCCTTGGGTTTATTCTTGAAAAGTTTACCAGCAGAGTAACTAGAAGTCTTAACACACTTAAATGTATTTTCTATGCTAGGGATTCAGACCATAACTTCAGCAATATATGACTTAGCAACTACAGGATGCACAATTTTCAACTGCCTAATATTCAACAGTTTAATTGAGTCTGATTAACCACAAGCACCAAACGCTTGTACAAAATACAGACTCTTCCTTTTATTTCAGTTTGCGCTCTTTAAAAGCATCAGGCTGAAGTCAATTGTTAAAATCTTCCTTTTTTTTCTCTTTATTTATCCCTACACAGAGGTGTAAAATAAGTTGTCGGTATAGTCTTCTTCCTGCCTTCCTCCAAACACCTCACACAAATAACAGGTATTTCATGGGAGGAAGAACCTTTTCCCTGAGATGCTACAGCATAGTTGAGGGACACAAGAACTTCAGGCGACACAGCGCATCCAGCCTTTCTGTGTTCTTTCATCCAGCCCTGCAGAGCCCCATCCCTCTCCAGCTTGCTCCCTGGCCAGGCACAGCACAAGGATGAGGCATCAACACGAAGCTTGACCCAAACAGAGCTGGACTCCACACAGCCAACAGCTGAGCCCCAGTGAGAATCTCTCCCCAAAGGTTTCTGCCTGCCCTCTAAAGTAACACACAATCCGGCCTCTCAAAAGAGCTGTTGCTTTTAAAACTTGAATGAAATTTAATTTATCTGCTACAGTGAAATAAGAGGAGAAACAAAGGGGGTTGGGAGGAGAGGGAAAATATTCTGTTTCATTTAAAGATTAACATGAGGATAGCTTACTAAGCTAGATTTCATATGTTGTCTTTACTCGTGTGTAATGTAAACAGAACTCAGTTCACTTCAAGTAGATGGTCTGTAGTCTCCAAGCACTTGAAACTAGGGATGAGCACAGGCAAGCACAAGTGGATGAGGAGGACTAGGGCTCTGGGAACATCTCAGTATAAGCATATTCTTAGGGCTATCATGCACCACATACTGCATAACTAAACACCCAAACTCTGCTTCACTGACCTATCTTCCCATAAAACCTAGTCTACATAATATCAACATCTGTTAAGCAGGACAATTATACATGTAAGTATAATATACACACACACACACACATACAGAACCTCAGAGTAGGTAGTTTCTCACATTACATAAAGTAAACAGAAGTACTATTGTCAGAGGCACTTTTCTCATGTTGGAAGAATAAGAGAGATGTTTAGAGAGCGAGTGCAATACTCCCCACTATCTAAACATCTCTAATTCCCAAATTCCTTAAAGTAGGCATTGATAATTTTTTTCAAGAAAAATATTTCCTTATGCTGCACAGAGAAGAAGTTTACATGTAGCTTTGAACAGATGTGTTTACAGGCACAAAAGAAGAAAAAACATAACCTTACAGCTATGTAGCAATTTTTCTATTCGTAGTGTTCCTGGATGTTAACTTTACAGTTCCTGTAGCTTATTCCAGTTGCGTGGGGTTACTTAAAATCCTTCTACAAAATCAGATAAACAAGAGGAACGGGGGAGGGAAAGTGTGGATTTTATGTACTGTCTATTCATCTCGAATGAAGCCTGCCCCATGTGTACAATCAAACATCTGTGGAAAGCCTGTGCTTCGACCAGAGCAATCACTCTTTGCATTCCAGCTTTGGTAGCTGGTTCTTTTCTTTAATTTTGTGTGTATCTACACATGCACACATCTGTGGTTTGAGCATACTTTTCACAAATGAAAGAAAAAAGTATGAGAATTTACATGACATTCTATTAATATAAAAGCCAAAAGGTCTTCAGCCTTTACATTGTAGACAGTTAATGTTTTAGAAACTTCTACTCTGAGATTTTATAGGAATTAAGAAGTAGCCTTTGTAAGTCATATGTATCAGTCACATATTGATGTGAGAACAGACAATACAATCAAATAAATCAATCTAGTTTTTATTTACCCTCCACATATGTATAGGATCTTCCAATACATGAGGTGATCCAAAATGGAATTAAATCAATGAAGTAATACTATGTATTTCAGCCAGCTGGGTCAGACCCTTTACACCGCAAGCTAGAAACGGCCTATGTTCAACTTTTAAGTAATCATTTCATAGGGAAAGATGGGCCCATGATTGCTTAAGAGCTCATATTTCTCAGGCCTCTAAAGAGCACAGTTTGTTCCCTAGTTGTGATATGTTCACTTGTTAAAGTCAATAATTTTGGTAACTAAATGTGACTCCTGATGGAACCTGGCATTTCACTCTTCTCAGGTGCAACTTGCAAGATACAGAATGACACTGATAAGCTCTGAATGAAGTTTCTTTACTCACACTTTACTACATCCTTGCCTCAGGACTTTGAGCTGTGAGATGAAATGAATGCTTCAGGCCAACTTCACCATTGAGTTAAGAGAATCATACTGATAGAGAGGACACAGCTACTTGTGGCTGAGAAAGAAGAATCTGCCTAGTTCTCCATACACAAACCCTCAATGTACAGATGCAAAGAGCTACAATGAATTCTGCCTGTTTTGGTCTCATTTATCAAGTTTGAGCCGCATCCATGGGTTGCAAGAGTTCCACATCAACCTTCGTGGCACATCACTGTGCCGCAGTAAACACAGAGCAGATAAAACCTCTTTACTGCAATAGCATTGGTGAGCAAGTCAGCTGGGCAGTTTAGAAGACAGGCAGTGTGTAAAAGAACAGAAAAAAATTATGGTAGCATAAAAGCAGCTCCTTGTGTAACAGATTTTTAAATATTTTTACCTGAAGTCAAAACAGATTTTTCATGTCATCAAGAAGACAGAGATTTTATTTAAATTTTGAAGATTTTTTTTTTTGATAAATCATGCTGTGATAAGATGCTGCAATTCCCTTGGTCCAGCAGGACACTGCCATAGTTCTAAAATGACACAACTACCAGTAAGAGAATCCGCCTCTGCCAACAATCTCTGTTTCTACAGCAAGAGAAGTAACAGTTCTCTAATCTAGCATCTCAGATAATACACAGTATTTTTGGTACTTACATAGCTACCAAGTAGGTTAGAGCAAAACAGACTTTTTTATGAGCTATTAGAATTGCTCCAAGTCACTTGGTTATTACTTTCCATATTACCATGTCATTTACTTCCACTATTTCTTTAGCAATCATTGCATCTTTTGGAACATTTGCGGCTCAGAACCAGAGACAACTGGACCAAATCCCTAAATTCCATACTGCACCACTCAAGCATCTGTACATCTTGCCTACCTTATGTCATGTTTTTCCATGGTTCAATGTTCATCTATAAAAAAAACAGTATAGTTCCATTTATTTCTCTTCAACAGCCTTACTTTTGAAAATTTAGCATTTTCTACTAAAACTATGGATTTAATTTCAACTTCGAGAAAGCCAGAGAGAAACCTACACCTCTCTCTATACTATACACACCGTCTGCACAGTGAGTCAGAGCCTAAGCACAGCTTGTCAACACAAGTACCCAGAGCCAAATCATAACCTCCACTTTAAGGTGTGGACTAGATGAAAGGAAGAGAAAATGCATTACTATGCCCAGAAATCTGTCAGAGGTTGAGAGAGACCTTCAATCTTAACTAGCACTGTGCTATGCTTCCCGTGTTCCCAGGGTACTGGGCATTTGGGGATTCCAGGTTGTGGCTCAGTGTAGCTGGCTGGAGGGGACGTGTAGCTGGAGAACCCTGGCTCTGCACGGCTGAGGCTTTTGACACATCCATCAAAATGCTCTGCGGAGGCAACTCTGAGTCAACTACAACATTTGTTTTTCTACCTGCACAAACTCACAGCTCCCTGGTACGTGCAACGAAGAATACGAAGCTGTTCAGCTAGGGCACGCTGCTCTGGATGGGACAACCCTCTGCATACTTGGAGATCTAGAGAATTTCCTGACAGATTATGAAATAATTAGTTGGCCAGAGATCCAGCCCTGGGCCCATTCAGTAGGAAGGCAAACTTTATTCCCTCACAATCTCTGACTGGAACTGGATAGAAAAGCTGGGCTTTTTTAATCCCTATGGGAAAGCTGATAGTTTTGAGCTGATGGCTTTTCCACAGAAGTTTAAGTTACAGTGAAAAATTACAAGTTTCCTATTTGTTTCTTCTATACTTTTCTGGTTTTCTCACTTTTGTCCTACAATTTCCACTAAAAAGAAAGGAGCTGGGGGAAAATGGAGTTGGGGAAGGAAGAGAGAATGAAAATGATCCTCCCCCCACCTAGTTTTCATGTATTTAATAATAAATGTTTCTTAACAGCAGAAAAGATGAAGATTAGTAAGAAAATGCGTAAGTGCCAAAACAGCCTTTTTCTAATTGCTAAGATAACCCAAATGTAACCCAGAAGAGTGTCAAGATTCAAACTGTAAAGTACAATCCATCAAAGTCATGAAATGCAAATAATTACAGAGTTTTTGGAATTCCAAGATTACAGTTAGTACAAGGTGAAACCAAGCTCCAAAAGAACTTCTTTAGCAGCAGGCTGAAGAAAACTTATCATAAGCTTTTGATAACCCAAAAAATAATGAGGCCTTTTGAGCTTTGCTGACACCAAATGGAAATATCTGGGCAAAAAGAAAAAAAAAAAAACCAACCACAAACAAAACCTAAACACACATGACTTAGAAACACTCTACTTTTTAATCACAGTAGACTGATGCAGAAAATACTATAATGTCATAAGGGATTAGAACTTCAAGCAACAAAAAAGCAACGGGAGCACAATGTTCCAGAATTATAAAACTTGAAATAAAAGTATTAAACAGAACTAGTGACAAAATTATTTTTAAAAGACACTTTTTAAAAGACATTTTTTTGGAGGAGTGTCTACCAGAATGTATTACACCAAAGACACTGACTGACACCATTTTGTGCACAAAAGTTCTGCAATCACGTGTGTAAAAAAGTGGGAAAAAAAAAAAGTAGAGCAAATAAATGCAGTCAGTTTCATAGGAGGCACCACCACTTTTAGATTAATTCTGATTCATATTACTTTGGGCATCAGAAGCCAACGTATCACAAGTAGTAGTGCACACATGATGTAGAAGCCAGTTGTGCAGATCCTAAAGCACATCTTATGAGGAGTTCAGCACTTTTCATGTACTAAGGAAGCTACTGCCTACTCACTTGCTTCACCACGAAGCTACAGGATAACGCAGCAAAGACGATCTACCCACCCTTGCACAGGGCAAGTAAGATTATGGTCATGTGCAGACATCTTCCTGAGATATCACTTAGTTGACTAGATAAGAAATACAACATGGAAATTCAGTGAAATTCAGTGAAGTCATCCTGCTATAACATACTCTGCAACAGCATACATATTCTCTATGGAACCTAGAATAGCTTCAAAAATACCAGATCTTGACATATTACTGTTTTATCAGAAAAGATCTGGAATATGCATTACCTAGAGGGAAACACCTTTATAGTAGAAAGAGGAAAATATATCTGTGTCTCTTTTTACAAGGAGAATGACTATTGTTTGAAGATGCTTATAAACTTTGAAAGGTAATAATAATCTTTTAGGGGTAGAACTGATAGGAAGAACCTTTAAAAAAAGAATCAGGTCTTAAGAATAACTGTTAAGTATGTTTCAGGAAATAATACCATTTCACTGCAGGACACAGGGGAACACAGAACAAACACCAAAATCTATCCTGCGTCTATGAACACCTTTGTAACCACCACAGAAATCAAAGGATCTCACACATCAATGGATTTTTTTTTGACATGGTGGAAGAGCCATTTCTTCCTAGAGCTCTATCTTAAAGTGATCCCAAGCCCTGCTCAGCTTGGCTGTGCAAGGATGGCTCACTTACAATGAACTCTAAGAAATGAAATACACGTCATCCAAGGCTATCATAATTCTGCATCTTCAAGGCTCCAGTGAGACTGGAGGACCTCATGGTCCATGATGCAATATCAATACAAAATAGAAACTTAGAATATCTCTTAATCAGATTTACTCCTTCAGAGTGGTGCGGGTTTTTTTTTTGTTTTGGTTTTTTTGCTTTGTGGTTTGTTTTTTTTTTTACTCTCCCTTGGAAATATTTCCCTCCAGGAAATCCAAAAGCATGCTGGATCTTCTGTTTTGCTTTTCCTAGGGGCCTGACCTTTAGAGCCATCAGAACAGTTTCAAAAGGTCTCTTAGCTCAAAGGAAAGCAAGAGAACTTTTCCGTTTTCTGAAGAGTAGCACTACGACCTGTTACCTTCAAGATACACAATCAGTAATATTTATAAACACACAACACCCAACTTTTTAAATCCTTATGGCAATTCACTGGGTTGTAGGAATCACACGTTGACACTCCACATTTTTTTGTGACAGGATACCAAGGCTAGGAATAACAGAACACTTTTTTTTCTGTTGAGGAAGACAGAAGGGCTGAAAGTGACAGGAGACACAGTGAGAAGGAAAAAGTCTTCCATAGATTAAATAACATGGAAAAGATTCTTCTACTCCCTTTTAAAACACAGAAGGCTTCAAATGCGTCCATTCTATTATGGACATTCACACCTGCCTGCACCATTTTGCCTGGCTCATAGCATATGGCAGCACCTCATGAGAAAGAGGAGCGCTTACAGAGCCCAGCTGTAATGTTATAAGGTGAACGTATCACTGATAATCACACACCTCCAGAGAGAAGCCGGAGCACCAAGAAGCAGATGAGAACTGCAATCCCCTAGAGTCTGAAGGGTGAATTAAACAGCAAGTCAATCAAAAATAAGTGACAGAAGAAATCTTTATCTGCTTCCTCCCCTACTTCGTTTCCCATGGACAGATTTTCACCCAAGGTCTGATGTTGTCAAGAAAGCTTCTGCCAGTTCATCTTCAACAACCACCACTCTGCTTGAAATAGAAAAAAAGTTCCTAGTTTTTGAAAGCTTTCCAGGGTGCCAACATTAACTGCCAACTCTTGCTGAAGTAGTCCCCATTTCTTAATCCTATGCTTCTTTATCCTTTCTATATTTTTTTTTACCATCTAGCTCTCTCATAAGGGCAAACGCTTATGGAAAAATAAAATAGATACATACATATATACATACACACACACAGAGACACAGAGTCTATTCCTAATCTTGCCATTGCTGCAATCCTTTTAGTTTTGGAAAAAGGAGTCTGGACATATTTTCATCACAAAATGCTGATTAGATAAATCTGGCCTGATTTGTTGTTTATATGATAAATTGCTGCAACAGTTTCACCTACCATGGCCCATTGCCAGCGCTGGCCCACAGAGTGGATGCGAGTGCCAGCTCTAACTCACTCATGCTCTCTCCTCAGTATTTACTCCAATACTCATTCCTTCACCCTCCCTGTTCTTCCACGACTGTGGGTACTCACTGTCACACGACCATCAACATGGAAACTCGTGAGGCTATAATTTTTGTTCTTTTACAGCACTGTTAGGTTTTTTGTTTGTTTTGTTTTCAAACAAAGAAACCTACTGCTGTTGTCAGTACATCATTTCAAAAGGGTTGTTTCTAACCCCAACACGTTGTTTTTGATGCCAGTGCACTGCTTTACTAGTCAATAATGTGTTCATTCACCCCTAATGAAGGGTCACAGAAAAGTTCAGCAATCAAGGGAGACATAGCATTACTTATCCTCTCCTCACGACCGCCAGGCAACAGGAGATGTGGAGCTTGTTGTCACGTCACCCAGTTCTAAAAGGCTTTCAAAAACAAGCCCCTGCTCAGCACTGGCCAAGTATGATTCTTATCCGTTTTTCCTGTACTCTGACTTGTTATCAAAGTTATGATGTGTGAAGATAAAGCTAATCAAAAATAGAATGGACTTTATGTTCAAACCAGGAGCTATTTGTCAAGCCCTGTAGTACAAAAATAATCCTACATATCAGTTGAAGATTATTATATAATAAACTGCACCCTGAAATGTGACTTCAGAAATTTGATATATAATTTGCAGTACCCCTGAAGAGCAATATGCTATAGGAGCTTAAGTCACCAAGTCAACTTCTCAGTGCCATCGTAAATTGTGCAGCGTTATGCCCTACTCTGGCACATAGTAACAGTCACTGCCAGAAAACACTGATGGAGGTAGGCCATTCCTCTGCCCTCCCAAATTGTTCCTACACTACATATCGTTAGTCCATTTTAGTTCCTAAGTCTCAAGGAACAGGAGCAATATTTTAATTTTGCCTGTAAACTACCCTGACTCTTTTCCTTGTCTACAACAGATACTAAATTCACATCTAAATTCACCTCCTTCCTGGAATTTGTCTAGATGTCATTAATCTAAGGAGAAAATTTTGTCACAGCTGGAGTTAGTACGCATCAGCTATAGACAGCAAAAAGAAATAACTCCCCAAAGCTTATGTCCAGACATTCTGGCACCTGAATGTAGACTAAACTATTTCTATACTGTCCTTGCAATCTCACTGTATTTCTTATATTTAATCAAAATAGCTGTAATTTTCTTAATCTCTTTAAATTTATGATTCCTTGTCTCTCTAGTGTCTTCATTTGTGTCTATGTTATTACATTGCCCAATAATTCTACTTCAAAGACACATTGAATAACCAAACCCACAGAGGCTATGAATCTTGTAATCAGAGCATCATAGAACATGCTAATGGCAGGGGCTCTTGAGACTTTTCTGCCCCACAGCAGGATCAGATCTACCTGAATGTTGCCTGTTAGAGGTGTTCTTAAAAGCCCAAATTATAGAGATTTAACAATCCCCCAAGGAAAGAGTAGTACATTATCCCAAACTAAGCATTAGCCAAAACTAAGCAGAATTTATCTTATTGCAACTCATGCCCTTTATTTCTTTTATCAAAACTTGAAATCACATTATTCTTTCTACTTTGCAGTAGTTTTCTAGGTATCTGAAGGCGTTATTTAAGGAGGGAACTTTTGTTATCTCAGTCAGAGAATTTACCTTTTTGAGAAAGCACCGTCACTACCGGAAGATGAAAAAAACATATTTAGACCCTCTGGGAGTGCCAAATATTGGTTTATTTCCTAGCATATTTGACAGAGCTGTTTCTACACTAAGTATTGAGTAGCAACCAAGTATGAATGACAAAACTGATCTTGACTACACCAGAATTTCAGAAGTGGCTCGCTGACCCTTTTCCTTCTGTGCATCTGAGAAATGAGTAACTTCTAGTATGTTCTTATTTTGGGTTACTCATGTACCAGTCCTCTGGCACAAGTGAGAAAAGCATATTGTACAACGGCACTGCAGGGTCTCTGAGAAGCAACTGGAACACCAAAGAGCTGCAACTATGTCTTTTTTCATTTATATTGCATCCTTTTTTATTTTGGCCAATGTAAGGAGCAGGACAGAGCAATCATGGGTATCAGAGAACTTTGTGCTGGCCATCAGAGCACAAAAATCAACCAGGGCACAGGTACATTATTGGATTTGCACGCCTTGCAATTGAAACTTAACATCTTAAGTGAATGATGACAAATACATACTTTTATCTTTTTCCTCTCTAATCTTCCCATGCTATGGTTTATGATACATGTGATTCTGGGAATGTTAATGATGTCAAGACTTTCAAGAACCTAAACAGCACAGAATCCTTACCCTGACTGTTTGTAATTCAACCCATCAGATGACAGCTTTCTGACAATAACATGCTCTCACTGGAGCTGTGAATATGTACAGCAAGCAGGGAGAAAAACTGTTCTCACACTCTGCCCAGTGTTGAAACAAGCCAAAGTCAGACACCATATTCTGTAAGTGTCAGTAAACACAGTCACTGGCTTCCATTTCACTCTGGCAAGAATGAACATGTCTCATTGTTCTCACAGAACCCTTACAAGAATTAAAAAGCAATTGCATCTTGATAAATTGCCACAAAACACCCATATTGATCAGTATGGATAGCACCAGTGCATCAAATCCTGCTGCCCTGAAATTAGCGAGAGTTTCTAACCAGCAGAGCCAGGTTGCAATCCTTATTTACAAGCTTTTAAAAACTGAGTGTCTATGACTTGCTGCCCTAATACACCATGAAGCTCTAGTATATGTTTGTAAGATGAATATTGACCTGGAATTTTAAAGAATAATTGATTTTTAGAGTTTAAAGGAATACTCTTTAAAGGAAGATACCTGCTTTTTAAAGAAAAACATTTTTTATATTAAGGTCTTTCAATAGGAACTAGTAGAATATTGAATGGGCTAGTAAATACCCCTAATTAAGTGTTTGATATGTGCACTACATTTAGGGGAGTTTGACTAGGAATTAAGATTTGTCTATAACACTAATAGAAATACCACCGCCTTGCACTTCAAATGGGATTTTGAAATACAGGAACTGCTATTATAAATCAGGCTAATAGCCTAGTCCAATCTGCTATTGTTTTTCCTCCTACTGTGACTAATGACTGCTTCAGAGAAAAGCCCAAGAATTCAGCAGTTCTTTTGGCCTCACTGACATTTGAGGGTGACAAGTTTTACTGTTCATTGTTTCATAGTTCATGCACCAAAAAAAAAGAAAAAAAGCAACCGTAAAACCACCACTTTCCAGTCTGTTTGAATGTTCTTGTCCATGTATTATGGAAAAGGTGAAAAGAAACACAGATGGGCTTATTCAGAGCACACATCATTACAAACACACCCATCAGGCCTTCTCTCATCTCTTCAACAGTAACACTCCTACTTTCTTCTCACATAGGTCTTTCTGGAACATCACGTCACTTTGTTCCCCTTCCATTTCCTGGTAGTACAGAGGGGGTGGCTGCAGCACACTCCACTCCCAAAGCATTGTAAGAGGCTCAGTATTACTTTCTGTCCCTTTCTACACAGCTTGTTTGCTTCTCGATTGCTGCTTCATATTGAGCAGATAATTTCACTGAGTCATTTACATTGGTATTTCATCTTTTTCTTGAGCTTTGCAGCCACTTTTTGTGTGACTGACTGATTCCTTCCACTGCATGTCTCTGAGCACTTGACAATTGTTTCACCTGTCATCACGGTGCCTGAGCCTGTGACTTCACTGTGTATGTGGAAGTCTATTGCAGTTTTCTCTAGTGCTATGTATTTCACAAAGCATTTATATAACTTCTATTCCAAATGTCAGCCCTCTGCCCACTCAATTTTCTTCCATCAATTTCTTCAAAATGTCAAGTTCACAACAGCCATCAATGCTAATCCTGAGATATTCCTTTAAACACCAGTTATTCAATTCACCGTCAGCTCTCTGCATCCTGTAGACCTGAAGATCTTCACTTTATTTCTCATACCACCCAGCATTTATGTAAAATATAACATGTTGGCTGAGGTTTACATTCAAATTGTCAAAATATATCTCCATTCTTCGCAACTTCAAAATTCAAAGGACGTCTCAATATGACTATTTTAACATGTTAGAAAAATACATTTAATAATCTTTTATTCACAGAGCTTCTTTAGAATGTGCAATGGCATCTGCAGACTTTCAGAAAGCTGCCGTGAGAGCAATCACTCCCTCTCAGCAGCTGCTTCATTGGTTTCCTGTTAGGCAACTGGACTATGAAATTGCTCTGCATCAACAGTTGTCCTCCTTTACTCCTTTGACTTCAGATTATTTTCTTCTTTACAGCATTTTCTGATTGGTCTCATTTCCCTTGTTTACACTGGAGAAGTTACTTATTGCTGGTTCGGAGTGCAGAACGTCCCAGATTAATGCAAGTTCCCAAAATGGTTCTGAACAGACTTTGTCCTTCTGTATGCTGGCAGCAAACCCACATTCATCTATGATTCTGCTGCAATACTGCTGACATTTAGTATCAGCAAGAGATAATTTTCCTAGTATAGACATGTATTTTTTCTTGCCAGATATTAAACTTGTGTCATTCATAAATACTAGTCAAAGTTACTTTGCCATAGAACCATTGGGAATAATTTCTGCTTGAACTCATTTTGCCTTTCACTGTTGAAAGGTTTGAAAAGTCGTCAATGAAATAGAAGGCCAGATTTCTGAATGGTCTAAATCTATGCACTTGATGATGCTGATAAGGCCCATACAAGAGCATAGAACATATTTTAAATTCACATTTTTCCTTTCCTTTCATTAATATAATGAGCTCTGGTCATCTTCACGCTACCATCATATGAGAATTCCTTTGCATTAGAAGTTAAAGCCCCATGAGTATGCAAAACTTCTGAAAATGTGTACTTGAACGCAAGAACAGATCCATGTTCACAATCAAAGGCTGCTGTAAATTGCTTACTAACTTCCAAAACCCAGCTTCATCGAGGTTTCTACTTGCTCCGCCCCTCTCATTTAACGGGCATGATTTGTAGACTAGAAACAATACAGGGCAAAGATAGTTTTTTACACTGAACTCTGTTTGGCACAAGTTCTGACTATTGCTCTGGGTGTGATGACAGTAAATATTAAACAACAACAATGAAATAATCAGACTCTCCTCCCAAACTAAATTCAGCTCATTATTATGTACACCCTACATACTACATATCAGCAAGCCAGGGCCCAATAGCTGGGAGAAGTGGCAGCCAAAATCACTTCAAATGCTAGTTACACTTATTCAAATACATCTTTCTGGTTTCAGGGAGCTAAATCTTAAAGGTAGCACCAGTATATTCCTTTCAGCATTTTTTCCATGCCTTGTTTATTTTTCTGCTGTCCTGAGTACAAACCAGAGATACAGGAAAGCCCTGCAATTCCACTCTTGTTTTCTTTCCTCCTCTACAATAGCGATACATTTGGCTCGCCTTCCAACTCATCAGTCACCTGAGTGTCTGTGACTGAACAGAGACATGCATATAGATCCTTTATAGATTTTCCAAGATAAACATATACATAAGTACTCTTGATCCAAGCAACACGGTAAATATTTTAATAAGACCTCTTTTCGCTACCTGGAGAAATTAGCAAAAATCCCAGGAAAGCTGCGTACATTTGAACCACAAACAACAGGAATATCTGCATTAAAAGCCCTACTTAAGAATAGTTTATTAGCAAGAGATACACATTAAAAAAAAAAAAAATCCCACCTAAAAGTCCCTAAAGGATCTTCAGCAAAAATCTATAGGAACCTCAGTTCTTCACATGAAGACTTACATTTTAATCACAATGTATTACATTGAAAAAGATCTCCAGAGTTTGAAGAAAACACATCTAACAAACAAGCACTTGATTAACCAAAG
The DNA here is from genome assembly GCA_033628505.1 of Tringa tobata. Classification (NCBI taxonomy): domain Eukaryota; kingdom Metazoa; phylum Chordata; class Aves; order Charadriiformes; family Scolopacidae; genus Tringa; species Tringa tobata. Next base: position 1,268,982 of record JAHREE010000136.1, read on the forward strand.
ATAAGCATTCAATATCAAGTACTGAAACCCTCAAGATTATTAATCCATTCTTATAAAGTTTTGATGCCAGCAATTTCAGTTGTCGTCCATGGGCATCCCCCAATTCACCTGTTGTGTTTATCCAAATGGTGTAACAGCATATTACAGGGTCATTATTTTTAGTACACCAATTCACAACACACAAAGTTCTCCACATCTCAAAGAACTGCAGGTTTGTACTAGAGTCCTTTTTTCTCTTGTTCTGTCGGCTGCTGGATCAAGGACACTTGCTATTTTATGGAGGCTTAATATCCTACAGGAATAGATGTCCAGAATGCACAACTGCATTCCTCAGAACAGGGGGCAACTCTGTTGTGTTCATGTTTAGAAGGTATACCAATTTCTGTCCCTTTCCAAGATTTCACTCTGCTAGTAAGAGATCAAACACAAGTTTTCCTCAAGTACGTAACCAGAAGAGGATGCTTTTATCTCACTTAGCTGATGAAACTGCCAGGGAAAGAGTCCAGTTGCAGAGACAGACTTTCCAAGACAGAGACATCTGTTCACTAACAACTGGACTGCAATTACCAAACATTTTCTTCAGATGTTACTGACCAGTAAGGAAACAGGAAACAGCTACACAACTCTATTTCTTACATTAGTTTAAATTTTTGGAGGCTTTCTAAAAATTAGAAGTAGCAGTAGTTTAACAGTAGCTTTTAAGAGCCCTGAGAAAGAACACCAAGACCCCTAATGCCAGACCAGTACAAATGTTGAGTGAAACCTACCCGCCCCCAAAAGCTGATAGCCTCACGAAGCAACTACAACCAGACACAGACAGATATTCTCACTCACTTTAAGGCTAGGGAAATGTGGCACAGAGGGACTGAACAGCCTGACTAGCTCTCTGGGAGGTGAACTCTAAATTAGCACCGTCACTAAACACCACTCTTCTCACATAGTGTTCACTGAACTAAACAGCAGAAAGCAATCTGTGACTTTGTTTTTCCCTTTGTTCCAGGAGAACCTACTACAGCCCAGGGTATACAGAAGTAGTACAGCAAAGCCTTTCCATTTTCCTGCTGCAGTCTGGCCTAATCATCACTGAAAGCAGCCCAAACACTGCAGCATTTAGGTGTTTCACATGCACTACTTTGCTAATAACCTGAGAAAACAATAGCCTACAAAGTGGCTCCAAATTCATCATAGCATGTGCCTCCCAGGTCCTTCTCTGGACACCTACCCATGAATGCGACTGGATTTAGGTGTGCTGGAAAAACAAAAAAGAAGACAAATATACCTGCAGTGCAAGATGCTGTAACCTCTTTTGTCCCACCATGAGAAAATTAGTTTCAAGGAGGGCAGCTGCTGGACGCTAGCTTGGTATCTTATTCCCAAAAAGAACAGATGTAAGGATTGTGGAGGTCAAAGCTGCTAACAAGGTATGTTGAAATGCAGTCAGCCAACCCAGCAGCTGCATTACCTGGTAAAAGGGGCCAAGAGAAAGTAGAAAGGGTATAGCTGTCTTAGTCAAGAAATGCACTGCTTCAGAGTGTGTGTCATTTGACCTCTTTGCTATGGTCTAGGTACTAAGAAGCTGATTTCAAGTTACCAGCCTGACAGAAAACCTTTTAATGAATTATACTGGAGTCAGAAACCAAACCTATCCTTAAGTCATGATTTTCAACTTTTACAACTTGGAAAAGGTGTTTTTTCCCCCTTGTAGTTTTATAGTGAAGGATTTGCAGGACTGTTCACACCACAGTTCCTTAGAGCCTTAGATTTCCTGTTTGTGCACTCTGAGTTTCTGCCCTGTGATTAGACATTCTCCACTACTGAAACTTTCTAAGAAAGCTCATGTATTTCTAAGACTGGTGCCGTGATCCCATAAGCAAAACTGAAATCACCACTGTAGACAAAAAAAACTATGAGTAGAGTAACTATTAATTCCATATCTCTTCTCCTAATAGATTCTGAACAGGCTTAAATGACACTTTGAAGACAGCTACTGAGCTAAGAGCCGTGTTTCTTAGGTTCACAAGGCTGCAGTGGTGATTGTTTTAGCAGGATCAGGCAATCTCATGAAGATAAGGTTGCAGTTTGCGCCTGAAATGAATATGTTGCTGTGTCCCAAAACTTCCATAAAGTGCTCTTATTAGACAGGAAGTTAGACTTGTCCTCATCTTTGGTATTTTAGCTGAGTGAAAACACTGACTGGCAGTTTTCAAGAAATCACTGCTTTGCATTAGCCTGAAACCTATGAACAATTCTAAGTTATCAGTGGAAGGCTTGTATGTAATAGCCAGAAAACCTGAAGCCTGTCAAGATTTCACCTTGATCTGGATGTTCTCTTCTTATAAAGCTTGCTATCTTCAGTACACAGTATTGTATGAAGCAAACCTCCCATGACAGATAAGATTTACATTTTAAAAAAAAGAAAATAATATCAGCACACACGACAACATACAGTTAGAACACACATGGAGACTGAAGGAATGTCAAGTTAATTTCCTTACCCAAGTTTGTCACAGCTGTTTGGCTATTTTCAACTACAGCAATAACAATAATCAAAAAATCACAGTGAAATTAATGAAATTGGGTTAATGATTACTCATACATTTTAAAAATCCATTAGTAATAGATAAGTAAATGTTATTTCAGAGGAACACACACAAAAAGAATGTTTCTTGGAAGATAAAAAAAATGGCTTAGCATTGCTTAACCACTTTTTTAGCATCAATTTAAACCTTTAAAGTAATTGTTTGATTAAGAGGACTAATAAGAGGGACTGTTAGACAGGACAGTACAGCTGGGAATCTAATTCTGCTCCTACTGACAATACAGAATAATGAAGATCTCAGGAGTTTGTCTGGTTCAACACCCGTTCAAAGTAAGGCTGACTGACAATGGATGAGGTTGCTCAGGGACCTGTTCCCAAGTCAACAGGAAAAAAACCCAACAACCAGAATCTACCAGTAAAACTACATTAACTCAAGCTAATTCTGGGAAAGAGCCTAGTTCAAGGAAGTTCTTTCCAGTTTTGCTATTACACTTGAACTACTGGTTCTGCAGAATGGGAGAAGTATCATTATCTAGCTGATCCAGATTAAAAGTATGAGGAAATTAATCCAGATATTAGTCTAAAATATTAATCTAAAATTATTATCTTATTTCAGTTAAGTATTATCACATTCTTGGGAATTATATCAGGAGGATACTCTTTGTATGTCTATAAAAGATCACCAAGTATAATTCTATTTGAAGAACCGCCTGCTTAGATGAAGATCATTTGGTAATTATTAATAAAAGTGGCAAGTGCAGTGTAGAGGTTAGAGTGTGGGATAATGAGCCAAAATACTTGGCTCTCCTCCCATCCTGACCACATAATTAGTGTGTGATCTTGAACAAGATATTCAAGTATTTTAGAGTAACTTACTGATTTTGAAAGTGAAAGTCTAAATACTGTGAAACTTCAGGTGTAGGACAACTGGCATTGCAGGAAAAGAAAGGACAGCTGATGTTGCCTCACAGTCAAGCCACAAATACTGCATGAATATGGCTTCTGAAATGCCTCATACCAATACCTTCGACATTCAAAAATGTTGGTATGTTCAGAGCAATTTACTCTTGACTTACAGTCTCCACGTGTTCACTTCACAGTTATTCCGTTACATCTACTAGAAGACTATCAAGAGTATTAGAGATATTTAAAGTACAAATTCCACCATACTGGGCTCAGCTCTTAATCTCTAAGATACTCGAAAGACAAGAAAAGAATTCTTTACCTTCTTGTGTATCTCTTTCAGGGGAATGCCAGAGTTAAACAAATCTTTTTGTCTCTCTCCATTTCTTCTCTAATGCTTGTCCAATTCTTTGTCCTGTCTCAAGCAACAAGATTAGTAGATGTAAAAGGACTCTAGCTGTTATGAACAACTGTCACTATACTTGAGAATAACAATACTAATCCACTCTCCAGTGCCAAGAAAAATGCTCTGTAAATGTTTAGCAGTTACCTGAACTATTTCTTGGCTCTGAGCAGAATTATGTTTTGTTTAAAAAGAAAAGTTACCACTAGATTTTTAATTACACATTAGTCTCCCACATAATTTATTTGCCGTTTCCTTGGTTCTTACTGAGATCAGTTCTCTGAGTCATATTTCATCCCCAAGTCTAGCATTTGCAGCATGCAAACCCTTCCAAATAAGAGTTCCAAAAGCTCTCTGATGTTTTGGTCCTACGTGCTCATAGGCTGCCTTTAGCGCTGCTCCCAGTGCTCTTGGAAAGCTTCCTCCTGAACGGAATCAAGATTTTTAGAGAACCTGCCATTGCCTGGGCAGCAGTCAGTGAAATCACACAGACGTGCATGCTCTTGAACAAAACGTTCCAAGCATGGAGGGGGAAAATAAAAGCTCATCTAGCATGCTTTTACTCAGTTTCTTACTCCCCCCCCGCCCTGTAAAAAATCTCAAGTTTTATAAGATAGCAGAACTTATGGAAAGACACGGAAAAGACATTACTATTGTAGTATTAAACACACCACAGTGCCTGTGTGCATGTATTTATGCTTTTAAAGAAAAAAGCTAAAAGAATATTTTAAGAGTTAACATTTTTAACTTTTTAGAATCAATCAAATTCCATTTTTTACAAGATTCCTATACATCCCACTTCTCTTCTTTCACCCCTTCTTTTCTTCATGAAAAAAAAAAAAACCAAACCCAAAACAAAACACAAAGTCAAAACCCCAAAGAATCTCCTACAGGCTTCCTGAGGCACAAAGTAAGCAAATAGAACATACTTTTTCCCCAGACCCTGCAAAGTAAGTATTTGGATGAGGAGGTGAATTTTTGCTCTTGGTAAGCGACAGGAAACACATGAGCCATTTTTGAAGGGGGAAAGGGAATAATCAAATAAATAAGTTTATCTAGTGTAGTGTCCTGTACGGGGGAGAAATGCAACAGGGCTTAGATGAAACCTTCTATCGCAGAGAAAAAGAAAACTCGGACAAAACCAACTTATTTTAAAATCCATAGAACTGACCTCAGAATTTCAGGACTGGCTTTGTCTTTTCTTTTTTCTTTTTATTTCTTACTTCAAATATCCAATCTTACAGTCTTTGTAAAGATAAGCTTAGTTTTTTACTTTTAGGACAGGGCCCTTATGAAGATTTCAGGTTCTCAGGGACACACGTAGATACAGATTTTAAAGTTACTGTGCTGCTCTTTTCCTGATCTCCAGGAACTGGTACAAATTAGTAATTTACTAGCTGTCCAAAAGGACACTAAATCAATCTCAATTTTTTGAAGCCTCCTGGAAAACTACATATATTTATTTAACACTTCTTGAAACTTTGCTTGGAACTTTTCAGGTAAAAGCTCTGGAATGAAGGATCTGGAAAGAGCTGAAAATCAAAAGCAAACTGAGGCACACACCCTGCTAAAAAAATCACCCCCAAGACAAAAGGTGCAAGGTCCTGTCTTTTTCACCCAGTTGCCAGCCTCAAACAACCGCTGACTGACAACTGCGGTGTTTCGCTGTAGAGACTTCAGGTTTTTGTCTGCTAAGTTCCTGTCCTCATTAGTTGTTTCATGGAAGATGTTGCTTCAATTTTGATGATGGATTTTAAAATAAGATACAGACAAATCACATGGAGGCAGAAAGAGATGGTAAACAGGAGGATTTATAATCCAATCAAAGGAAGAACTGTAGAATGGTGGAAGTCTACACATTAAAGTCCTCATACTTGTCTGCAAGAAAATTGCAATGGCTTCAAAGTGGCACATTACAGTCATTCTCCTATTGTGTGGTCTCATGTCCCATGGCAAAACTAGTTTTCCTCTGTCTTTCACCAGATGCTCTGTTTTTCTGAGTTTGTTCCAATGTCCTAAAAGGCCTTTCATATGCCTGTTTTATAACCCTGCTTGGCCCCTGGTTCTAAACAAAAAATCTTTCCTGCAGCACTGTCAGTAAATTTAAGTAAATTAACTGCACTCCAGCATCACCAAAGAAGAGAATGTTCTCACTCCCGTGGTTTCAAATTTGAAAAGGAGTAGAAGTCTGTATCACTCCCTCTACCTGGAAGGAGCGGAGAATGCAACCATAATCTCAGTGAGGGAGAGCACATTGCTCTGCTTTCACCCAACACCACGCGAGAGTCAGGCTCAGCTATAGGCACTTGGTGCAATATTTAAGTACATTTGAAAAACTTTCACATAAATCTTCTGTTGAAATGCGACCCAAGTACAGACAGATGCATGAAGTTAATATTTATGGCAACAGTTCACTTCGTGCGTGTTTTCGTGAAAGACAATAGCGACAAAAGTGGGGCAAGGTTTATCATTTAAAATTGAATTCTACAGTAATTTCAGAAATGTATTCAGGAACGATTGTATTAACATTTGAAGAATAAACTACTTAGTGGAGCTTATTTCCCATCAGAACTCTCTCTTTCACAATATCCTCATAGCTGCAGAGAAAATATCTAGGGTGAAATGTAAAGAACTGTCTAAGAAGCAGGATTTATCTATTTAAAAAAAATTTATGCTACAGAGCTCAAATGCAATAGAAATAGTTCTATCAACTGGATTTCTCACAAAAAGTATAGAATGGCATTTAATGAAACAGTGGAAGGGTTATTATTCTTAACTGTAAATACTCAATGGAAGAAAATTAAGCTCTGCAGGTCTGCATTAAGAGAATTGTGTGGGTTATATTTTCACTTACCAATGAAAAAGGGAAAGTAGGATGTTTATATTAGATGTGTATAAAATGCCAGACAAAATCAGCTCTGGCTGATTCATAAAATTGCCAGATAAAGTTCCAGGGCTTCCACCTAATAAAATGTTGGTGATTTCTGCTGAAGCATTAAGTGTCCTATCAAGATCTTTGGTATGAGATACATTGTTCCATGTTAGGACCTACTACTTTATAAAATAGATTCAGGTTGCTCTAGAATGTACATCACTGGAAAATACACAACTGCACATCCTGTTGTTGGTAACTACTTCTTAAATTATTTGAGATACAGTGTATACAAAAGCATGCATGCAAACACGGGCATAAACATGCACATGCACACACACATCCCATAAGTAATAATCAATCGAGATTCTGAAAAAAAGATGACAGAAGAGAGCTTAAGGACAGACTTTGAATCACCTTGTGAATTTCTAGACTAATGTCTCTTCTTTCTAGATTAAAAATCTTCTTTTTTTTTTTTTTAAGTGTAGAGGCTGTATGGGCAAAGAAAAACTTTTAAGAGTGGATTTGTATTTAGATTTTGTTTGTTTGTTTTAAACACCTGGCCTAAATTTCTACCATTATGAAATATGATCTTTCACTTAAAAGTGTTGGGGGTATGGACTGATTTATGGTTCCCACAACAGAGCACTTCCTATTTTTCCAAAGACAAGTCTGAATGTGGGACTGATTCAAAGGTGTCTTCAGACTGACTGCATTCATCAAACACATGGAGCTGCTGCGAGCCTGCAGGTAGCCCCCTCTTTACTTCTAGGATGGAAGCAGAGCTGTTGGTGCAGGAGAGAAGACAGGCTATACTCTTTCTTTCGGATTTTTTAGCTTGCTAGGCCTCTGATAAATGTTATAGACTGAGAGAGGTGGGTGGAGCGGGACAAAACTGTACACACAAAATGAAACACTTAATAAAACAGAGAATGAGATTCAATGAAGTAGGTTTATGCATTTTAACATATTTGCTTCTAGAAAAATAAAAAACAAAAATGCACACAAGTATGAGGAGGTAACTAGTTCGTACAGCTATGGAAATTAGCCTAGACTATTCTATGGGTAGGACCAGCTTTAGCACGGTAAGTAGCGTATACAGCATAGAGCTTAAAAACAATAAATAATATTTTAAGCAAACATGTAAAGTCCCATGTAATTCTGCAGAATATGAAATAAGCCATTATAGGGAACTGTGGAATTAAGTCCTTGCTGGGCTTAATTTGTGAGCATCTTTAGAACAGTTAGGATTTACAACACTAGCAAAATACTATTATCCAAAACACTATGGATGGCTGTTAAAGAAACATTTTTTGGTTTGCTTTTTAATTCTTGTAACAGAATGATGGGCTTGCGTTCCTTTGGGTAAGCAGCTTTATGGAAAAAGCCTGTACCTGATGTGTACATACAGCATAGTATGGCCCTAACACACTAAATGCCTTTTTTTTTTTTTTTTTATATTAAAGGAACTACATCAACAGGTACATATTGCAAAAAACTGAACAACTGCAGTGAGTCATCCGGTGAGTCATTAACTCAATGAAGTTAAAGAATCAACTATAGCACTGGACCTAAACAAGGTGACATAGATGTAACTTCTCCTTGATTAAGAAGCTTGTTTTCACCTTCCTGACTTTCCATATCTGCAGATCAGTATCATACAGTGTCAATCAGGTTCAAAACAGACTTTATTAAAGGAAAAAGGACTGAAGAAGGTGATAGATACCTGGGTAAAAAACCAAAAAAACCCCACCAAACAGGAAGTGTTCAGAACTTCAGGAAGGAGTGTCTCATTTCAGTCTTGGAAGTGTTTTAATGCCTTCCTGTTTAATGATAGTGAGAGCAGGAATGTAGGGTGACAGGATTTCTACCTACAGGATGAACTACACCTCAGGGCTGCCAAAAATCTATCAGCCCTGCTCATTCGTTCCCATCCCACCAAAGCTTAATGTTGGACTTCTTTTTACCTCCAACAACCAGAAGCAACTCCCAAATGCCACCAAAATGAGATGCTTCCTGCCAGACATCATGCAGTTCTGTGGGCTCTTGTCTTTTCGTTCTTTTTAAGCAATGAAATACTTAGTATACATGATTAGACACCACTGCTGAATATTTGAGCTAACACCAATCAGAAGTAAAGGCAGCAGTTCACACCTCCCACTGTTGTTGTTACAAGCTCTGCGCAAACTTCTGTCTGCACTACCTACGTCCGACTTCACATTTTTGAGTTTTTTCTTTGCTACCAAAACAGCTAAGGCCTAGTTGTCTTTAAAGAAAGAATATCAAAGCTGAGACTGAGGGGAACATCATGGAACTTTCAAAGATTTATTTACATGGGAAACTCCTGGCCCTTTTCAATTCCACATATAGATCAAGCGACCGAGACGCAGACAGAAAGTTCTCTGCAGCACTGTCTATGCTTAAGTTCTTATGAGTACTAAAAATACTTGCACCTCCACTAATAATAAAAGCAGGAGCGCTAGCAGTGTTGTATTTTTATCATGAAGCGTCCAAAAAGGCCTGGATGTTGCTGCAGAGTCAGCCAAATTTCAGCAATGCAAAAACCAGCTTCATTTTCCAGCAGTACAGTTGTATGAACAAAGTTTTGTAGAATCAAAGACAGCTGTAACATGCTTAAAGTATCTGCCTGTAATTCCTAATTCCATTCCCTGTTGCATACAGGTACATTAGAGGAATAAGGATTGGTGTTGCTACATGCTGGACATTGATTTTAGTTGCAGCTCCAGAAAAGAAGAGCTAACAGAACTCAAAGCCAATGAAGTAGCATTTAAATACTTATTTAGTGTTGGAAACTTCCAGAAGTCTCGAGATAAAACTCCTGTAACATATTGCAAGGACAACCCCCACTTCAGGATGAAAATATACATCTCTTACTAGCTTGGTTAAACAAGACTAAAGATTTTTGTCTCTGTATCAAGACTGTTGGCCAGACCACACTGAAATATAATATGACTAGATGTTGATGGAATATAAAGGAATCAATCAAAAAAAGTTGAAGAAAAAGAAAAAAATAAAAGGCCAGAAAAATGTTTGAACCTGTTTGATCTATAGCCTAAAGCTCAGGCCCTGCCAGAGAAAATACTTTTTTTTAAAATATTTGGGAGAGGCATAATGGAGTAACAGCACCACTTTCTGTGAAGCAAATGGTCTGTTTAAGGACATTTTAGGCCAGTTTGAAGATTCTGTGTGTGTTTGTCTCTGATTTTACAAGTCACCATATCATTCAGGAGTCTTCTCAGATTGGAGAGATTTGATTTGCACTGGTTCCACAAGCGTGTCTTACTTCAGCAACATAGTAATCTGAGAGAATCCTGAAATAATAGACCACCCTCTCAAAACCCACATATGAGGAAGACATTGAGCACCAGACTGCTGGCAGGTTAGCAAATGATCTCCCAGACAACATTAAAAGATGAGTGGTCCCATTCTGTCCTTAGACACTAATGTGAGCCAGCTCAAAATATAAACTTCTCCCCAGCAAAGGGGAATAGGTGTCTGGGCTGGACATTTTCCTGCTACGTGTCTGGAAAGGGAACAGTATAGTAAATTTACACATGCATGACATTTGCCCACAGAATGATTTCTGCTCATATCATAATAGCACTGAAGCAACATGTCCGTTGACAGCCCACTGCTGCCACCCGCCACTTCTCATCCACTTGCAGCGCTTTTCAAATTAGGACTGGGGGTCCTTTATCCTGGATGCCATCTCTTACCTCTGCAGAAATGATCTGCCACCTTCCCAGCGAAGGTAGCAAATGGGAACAAGCAGCTGTCCCCACAGAACAATTCATCTAGTTTGAATTTCTCTTGAGTTTATCTGCTCTATCACAGAACAGAACTATGAAAAAGCTTTTCAAGAAATTTATTAACCCTTTAATAACAGCGAGCAAATAACTGCTCCCTTGAGAAAACATGGAGATGATTGATGCCACAGACTTGCACGGTTACTGCTTTTCATAAGGCACAATAATGCCTGGGAATGTCTCTGGCAGGGTACCAGGAAAGAGACATCACGATTAGCAACACTGCTCCTAACACATCTGTGAAGGGCCTACCCTTTCTAAATTGAGATAGATATTCATACGATACAGCTATTCTTTGCCATTTTATAAAGTGGTCACTAGGAGTTTCTAGAATAAATAAAGTAGTAGAAAATACTCAATAGTGAGCTAAATCACTGACCTGACACATGACAGAGGCATTCTGGTTTAACACACAGTCTGTAGAAAGCCGCCTTCTGGAACGAATTGGGAGAGCAACCAAAGAGAACAGCTAAAGAATGTTATGAGAAGAAGATTAATGTTCATTGAGGTTGGGGTGCACATATTTCTCACTGAAAATTACAGAGACCTGCCAAGCTGTACAGGCCTGAAATCAAAAGTTGCAATCCTGGCTCCCAGCTCCCTCGTGTCTAGCCCTCTATTTCACCCAACTGCAGTGCCACAGGCTTTCCTCCGCTTTGCAGTGCCTCACGCTAGAGACAGCTGGTTTGCCCAATTCCCCACGTTCTAGATGCAGCCCTTCTAAAATGCGTATTTCCTGACTTCAGATTACCATTATGGTCCCTCCATATCTCATAGTCCGCATTCTATCACTTTTGCCACCCATCCACTCCTCCTCCCCTTCTCAACACAGACTGAGAGAGGCGAAAATAGGAAGAAATAGGAAGACCTAAATCACAGATTTTGAGCTGGTTTGCTCCCAATCTCCATTCCAGTCTCAAAAATAACCAGTTGCTTCACCTGTGTGTGATCCAAAGTGAGCCTAAGCTTCTAGATGCGGCTGCAAGAATCCATGGCCTTTCCAAGCTCCTCCTGGGAACAGAGTGATATGATTTGCTACTAATGCTGGCGCTCATTCCTCAGATCTGAAAGCAGATGCAAATTTTCCAAGAAACACAGTAATGTAAAACCAGTAAAAATGTAAAACAAAAAAAATAATAAAAAAATCAAACAACAAAAACCTTTATTCGGCCACAGTAAACAAGCTGCAAGTAACTGCTTGGTTTCACTGTGTACAAGTCATTGGTATCCTTCATTTCCAGGAGATCACACTGGAGTTCATCCTACCCAAAATCCTGACTCCAGTATCATAATTCTTGCCAAGAATATGTTGTACCTTCAAGCTCTAATTCTTTCTGATGTGAAGACTTATGTCATCACACAACACCAGAATGAAGGAAAGCCAAAGAACATCTGACATCATACCACTTTAGTCCAGAATTAAAACAAGATAAACAGCTACAGTCACCAAATGAATCGCTTGAACATTCTGCAAACCCTTCTGAAAAAAATATACTTTATGAAAGAAGTAGTCGAGTACTTCACAAAACTGTCTTTAGAATGGTTAAGAAAATGGGTTTTAAATCTTTGTCTAAAATATGTGAAAAATTTTCAGCCCAAATTTTGAAATAACTTCTAATTAATCTGGTAAAGACAATTTCCAGGAACCTACTTAAAAGTTTTACAAGATTTTTAGCTGTGTCGTAAATTGCTATAAAAAGAATAAAATACTGCAAGACCAAAAGCCAAGAACTTGCCAGTTCTGTTCTAGATTTCTTCTGATTAGGAATCACTGAATTGGTTGCATTCTTAAACAAATGCGGACTTAAAAGGAAAAACCCAAATATGTATGAAATAACCCACAAGTGAAAGACTCCTCTAAATCAGCAAATATTTCAAAGAGATGTTAAATATTTAGCACATAAGCTCACGCAAAAATGCCTGCTTTCAGTGCATTTTATTTATCACAAATTCCACTCATTCTATAGGTGCAACAAGCAATAAAAAAAGAAAACCACAACAGTGGCATGATTCCTTCCTACCACATAAGACAGACTAGTTTAAAAAATCCAGGCAATACTTGACCTGTGACTGTTACAGGTGAAAGTGCTAGTTAATGAAGTCTGTGTTAGTAGCAGCCAAGTAATGCATTCCCTCATCTGCTGATTCAATTGAAGTTAGAGTAATAATAATAAAAAAAAAATTAAAAAGTGCCAGGAAAAAAATTTTCCCACCAAATCTAGCACTACATGTGCTAGAACTATTTTGCTCCACACTGACAGGTGCCCCTACCCCTAACATTCTTCCCCTTGCCCTCTCCACCTAACACAGCTATGCCACCTTAGCTTTGCACCAATAACTAATATTAATGAAACAATAGCCTCTCTGTAGCTGTTCCCCACTGTAGAGATGGGGAAACGGTCACCTGTGCCTGCCTTCTGTTGGACCAAGCAAGCAACACTGACAGTATTTTCCTTAAATAATAACAGAATACATTGGAGCTTGGAAACAAAGGGTGGGGAAAATGAGAGCCTCCTGAGGGGAGTAGTGGAGGAGAAATATAGAAAGATTTGGCTTCGCACAACAGTTCTCACACCTCTAAAAATACACAAGGCTGCCTCACTCTCTGTAGCTGCCCAACACTTAACATACACTACAGATGAGATACACAGCACCTGGCTGCCTTAACACCTTTGTCAGCTCATTACCAGATACCTAATGCAACCAAGTGTTTTTATTTCACTTTTGCTGCTGTTAAAACGTAGGCCATCAGGGGATGATCCTCTCCAAGGCACTGCTAAAAAGCAGTTTGACAAGTGTATTTTATAAGAAGGTGTCTCTGGAATAAAAAATGAGAGCCAGTCAGCAGGGAGGCTCCACAGATGTCTTAAACTAAATATTCTTTAATATCAGAATCTTTACAATTGATACTCATCTGCTATGGGGAAAGACCTCAAACACAATCATAGATCACATTACTGAAATACTAGTTTGTCCCTGCAAGGTGACAAAGTTTGCTGAAGTGAGGCATTAATGGAAGATATGAAAATAAATGACTAATCTTAGACATTGCACATCTAGTATGTTGCTGAATTTGGAAAATGCCCTGAGCACACTGAGATCTATTAAAATACTTTCCTGACACAGCCTGGGTTAATCCCTGGGAGTGAGCCTACAGGCAGCATCATCAAGCAAGTGCAAAAGTTCAGTACCAACAAAGAAGAAAGAGCAAATAATCAATAGAACTTTCTCAGATCACCCATGGTTCCCTTTTTGGTTTCTTCTCCAAGCAGCAATAAGATCAAGATTCACACAACTTAAAAAAATGTAACAACAAAGCCAAAGGGTCCTTAGCATCTCTGAAGTAATTTTTAACCAATGTAACTCACTCTTTCTTTAAAGATGTGGACAACTTCTTTTCTCTTGTAAATAAAACAGAAAATACTGCAAATGGTATTCTGCAGAAGATATGAAGAATCTGTCCAACAGCTTGAAAACCCGTACTATCTGCAAATGACCTTGCCCATAATAACCACTGTATATGAGACAGCAGCTGCCTTGCAAAGTCAGCTACCACCAGAGAAACGGCCGTGTCTAACTGAACTGAGGTAAACTTATGTCAAAATAACAAATATAATGTGCATTTCTAGCTTGTCACCAAGCACATTTAACATTTTGCAACACTCTTTATTACTCACATGCATACACTATTGTAACGACCTGAGAGAAGAAGCAGCTTTCTACCACCTAATAATGTCTACCCCAATTTGCAGTCTCCAACTCTATCCATGTGTTCAGGTCGCTCTCCTCCTTCGGCAACATATGTATTCAAAATAGCAAAGGAGAGAACCTGCATGTTAGACCTCAAGGCCTTTTCAAATGCAAAAGCACCTACTGATCTAGATTTCACTGAAGTTTAGCATGACTTGGGGTATGTGTCTCTCCTTTTGGAAATCTAAGACACTCAAATTTTACCCCAAATCCAAATAGAGCGCATGCTTGTTCATCATGAAGTGGGCTACTTCCATGGGTTCTGACTGGCATGGAAGACAACACAGGTTTTAATTACATGAGAGGGAAGCAACCAACAGGTGGGAAGGACAGAACTTGTCTGTACAAATTCAAACTTTTGCAGAAATCGACACCCGGATGAGTGCCTAGACTACACAAATAGGAAAAGGAACAAAAGAAAAAGCAATTCCACTGCATTGAAAAGTCGGACATCTAAAACACACCAGATGTTTCACACTGTTGAAGTGTCTATTTTCCTCTAGCCAGCACAGAATCTAGACATCTAGCTGAGGCATAGATATCTTCACCATAGATATGAAAAAAAAATTGTTTGGGGTAATTCTCACCTTGCACATAGGCCATGAGGGAAATCCCAGTCACTGGGAATCTTACAACAACTTCAATAGCATCATGGTTTTAGCTCACATAGGTTACCTAGTTTAGATTTTGCTTTTTTGATTATGCATCCTAATAAAGACCATAAATTAATGCAAATACCTTTTAGAATCTTCAGCAGTATGACGACTTGCATTTAAATCTCACTTTATTACATCTGCAGAGGAGACATACGATAACACTGAAATAATGCAACATAAATAAAGCTTTGTAAACAATCCTGTGGATCTTGAGAACTGTTAATCATCTAGAAATTCAATCTACAAACAAAATGGATGAAGTAAGAGTTTAGGCTCAGTTCTACAGCATCTTTAATGCAAAGTGTAGTCTACAGTAAATTACACTGGGGGGTGGTGTGGTGGAAGGGGATGGAGACCTACATCATTCATTTTTTAGTTAGAAAAACCAAATCGAACCCAAACCAAAACCCCAGCATCTACAATATCATGAAACAAGGTCTCCATTTGCATTGTTAGTTAGACCTTTGTTTCCCATACTTGTGATTTCAGATTTTACAAATGGCTAGAAGTATTCTTATAAAGCAATCTATTTTGCATTCCATCAAAGATTGAAAAGTACGTTTGGGAGACATCTGTTATTGTAGTAAATTAAATACCCCATGTTAAGAACAGTTCATAGTTTACATTAATAAATGAAAATAACTGATCAATAAAAATGTCTGTAAATGCTTGTAATATTTGGAATAATCTGAATATAACTTGGTTATATCAAGATTTGTCTTGGAAAAGATATTCACTCCAACAGGCTTTACAATAAAAAAGGACCTGATTCAAAGACTTAAAGTAATAAATGTACTTAATTAATATGCTGCCTTCAACCTTGCATCTCTTGTTTCAGGGCAAGAATCAAAGATGTTCTTGGCTATAATAAGTCCTAGTGTTGGAAAATCCTAAAAAATAGTGAAAATATTCAAGTGTGTGATTAGAAGCAAGCATATGCTTAAGTATTTTGCTGAATAATGGTAATATGCAATAGATGGAGCTCAATGTCTACAGTTACATCTAGAAGTGTTGGCAATTCACACAGAAAAATGTCATTAACTATAGACTCACACATTTATTCACAACAGGAAAGAATGACTGGATATCTTGCTTTAAAAAGCAAAAGAGAAAAAAAAAATTGTTTTGCTTTACTGATTACTTTTTAATCTAGACACAGATCCTCAGGACAGTGAAAGCTTCACTTCTAATAAAGCAATTAGCATTGTTCTAACTAACATTGTTCTAACATTGTTCAATATACAATGTAATGTTTCTGCTTATGCAGCTGTCAAATAGGTAAATACTGAAGATGGAAGAAATAAAACCTGTAAAGATATGTTGAAAATTCAAATACAGCCTCTTGGTTGTTCACTGCATTGTCATAAAAGCATTAGAATGTTTCCAGTTGGTGTTTTTAAAACCAACCAACCAAAACCAAAACAACAACAAAGCAACACAAGAAGTAACTGCCAGAACATGAGAGAGAGGTTTTCATACTCATGTCATTTAGGGAGTGATTATATCTTTTGCTGTGAGTTTATATGTTCCTGTTTCCATTCATTCACCTGCAGTCTCCAGAAGAATGCAAAAATCACTGTAATAAAAGTTCTCTTCACTATTCTCTCTGTATTCCAATACACTTGTCACACCTGGGAATCCTTCCCTTTAATATTTACCCAGTTCTTCTCCTCTCTAACCTGACAAGCCAGCTCACATTTTCTGAATTACAAAAAACTGAATGTTTACATTTTATTACAGTTATTAAGATCTCTTTAGAATCTAAGTAAGATTTTCATAGAGGATCTTATTTGTAGACTTACACAAAAGCTTCATAGTGAAATGACTGAGAGCTTTGACATGTGTCTTTACCCAGGATATGACAGTTGTGTGAAGTTTAATAGATTCTGTTGTCAGTGCTGAGTTAGAAACTGGAAGAAAGTTGTACTCTGTGCTCTTGGTTTCTTTCATCACTCTTCAGAATCATTACTTTATTAGAAAACATAGATCATTGAAGCCTAATGTAAATAAGCAGCAAACGCGCTACATATCCATGCAGAACACAAACCACAGCATATACCTCACAATGTAATTTCTAAGAGTAATATAATGATCTCAGCATTTTTTAGTACTGTAAAGTCACAGCTTCTCTACATATCTCTATGATTTCTTTCACTGAGCGTGAATTACCTTAATACCACCCTTATTTGCATGTAAGATGTCTAGACTACGTGAGCATGTAATGCAAACATCACATAGACGGGCACAATTCCTTCACCACTGTAGTTCAAATTAACTTTACACTCTCTTGTCTAATGATATGTTATAAATAGATGGAAACCATATGTCATTCCAGGCTATCTTCTCCTGTGCTTAAGCGCTCAATACTACGCGTTAACCTTGATTCTTGAAAGGTATCATTCTCACTGCTTTGAAAAGCTTAGTGCTGTTTATGTTATCCTTGTCTAGTATTCCAGAAAGAATTAACTTGTTTATGATCTGCTTAGTGTTCGTGTAAAGTTCCAGATTTGTTAGGTGTAAAATGATGTACATCAAATAGCAGCATTTAACCTCTATGATACTCCTATCAGTCAAACAAAAGTGAAAGGAATGGTTTGTCTGAAACTAGAAAGCACCCTGGTTATGGATGTTGCAATATACTAGACACCATGCACTATATAATAAGAATGAAGATCGCACACCAAATTGTGCTTAATATGGAAGTGGCTGCCTAATTAGAAAGATTGCAACAAAGAGTGGGATTAAACATTGTCATCCTGTTAACCAACAGATTACAGCCCCAAGAAATCTGATCCTGCTGTCTCAATTACACGATTACGGTATTTTATACTATATCAGTAAACCAAAGTCCAGAGGAATCATGAAGCCATCAGTTTGTATTTTCAAAAAAAGCTGGATAAAACAGTCACATATAAGGGCCTTCTGAAGTCAACGTAGTCTGTAGTAAGGAACATAAGGTTGTCCTGCACAAACGCAATTCTTGGGGATGCTGAATACATCTACTGCTGGATTTGGTACAAATATTCTAACTTGCAGTTTTCTAGCTTTTTTTACACTCAGTGTACTGACATCAGTCAACTATGTTTCTGCTTCTATCTATACTGAAAAAATATACGCTATATCTATATTCTTCTATCTATAACTGAAAAAAGCCCCACAAAACCCAAACAACTCAGAACTTGAGAAGAGTCAGGTTTTTTTCCTTATTAAGGCTTCTCTATTCTTCACCAGGGCTTCCTGACATTTGATACAATGAGCAGAAGCATCTGTCCACCCCACAAGTATGGCCTATGAGGTCCAATACACAGCTAGCAATGAAATGCTGTTTTCACCACAGTAAACAGAGACAAGAGCTCCTCCAGATGAGCTTATCTTTCTTCCCCCGAGAGCAGAAGCCTAGCAAAGCTAGCCAACAAAATTAGATACTTGGGTTGTATAAACAGCTCCTTAGATTCAATTTCTGTTAGCTCATGCTCACGAAAATCCAGCTCTGAGGTGTGTAAGCAGATACCAATTAAGCCTTTTGTAAAATTGTTTAAAATCTGTGCAGTCTACACTTTTCAGTATGCAAAAATCAGTTTACATTCACTTTTGAGTAAAAGCAACTTCGTCACACCACAGAACAAAGTGAAAGCTACTCTCTTCCCTCTCCTTGCTCTACATGGGTGTAACAAAACACCAAATCTTACAAATCCCCCGAAGACTGATGCCTCCAACTCAAACTAAAGAGAAAAATAATTTCATTGAAACTGGACTTCAAGATGTAGCAGAGCGTGTGATGTGGGAACAGAAACATGTTCAAGTAGTCTGTTCTCCCAATCAAAACAAATAGCTGTTATTGTGATTTCACATATGCACACTGACCTCCCGATCTAAATCACATCTTTGTGAACGCCGCTTAATAATATGAAATAGCAAGTGTTTGCCTCAGCTTCTCTAAATATACTAGCTAACAAAAAGCAGGTCATCCTGATGTGTCACTATGATAAAAAGTAGCAACTGAAAGCATCAGTGTTGTCACTCCTACAGCCCTGGTTAAAAAAACCCCACAAAGCAGTCACTTGTCCTGAATTTGCAGAATGTGTAGGTAGATTGTAGACTCACTACTGTTTGCACGACAGCCTAACTTAATCTGCAGGCGATCAGTGTTTCAATAGGTTAACCTTTTTTTATTATTATTGTTATTTTAAATAGCTTAGATAATAAAAGTATGACCACTTGCAGCAGTGGAACAAGCTATTTCGCTTCTCTATCACTGATCTACACAGACTGGAAAACAAAGTTTTCAGCTATTTCCAGATTCAGACCCAACACTTGGGCCCAGGCAATAGAGCAGTTTTACTCACTTTACAATGCTCAGTTAAAACCTCTTCCCAGTACCTCTTTTTCCTTAAAACTTCACAATCCGCTTTTGGTTTGCATCAAGTGAATCGCTTCTCCCTTTTTCCACTGGGGCAGCATATCTTTTTCAGATCCTGTATCAAAAGGAGTGTATGAAACACAGCTCTTCATCAGCCTCCTTACTGAAGATCACATTTCAGTTGCATAATAAACAGTGACTCTGCATGACATAATGGGGCCTTCACGCACCGCACGGCTAAACTGAAACTGGAAAAAAGTAAGATACATCATTATTTGCCCTTGTCTGGACATAGAGGAAATTTATCTCAGAAAATAAGGAAACTGTATAAATAATACACAAATCAATGGAAAAAAAGTTTTCAAAACACTTAAAAGTCAAAATAGTATCTTTATAACACTTAAGATGATTTCTAGATAACATATGGAATTTTTACAATAATAGCTCCTGTCCTCTGCAGAAAGTCAGGTTACGTGAGGGGACCACAACCGTCTGGTTTGGACAGGATATCAATGAAATATTAACAATATCCAAATTTGGTTTTATGCAGCATTTAAGGGCTTTTGAAGCAGACAAAAATAACTGCTTTCAGCCTCAAAGGTTTTATTAAAAGGTCTCCAGCTTCAAAATCAATGGCTATTTAAACTCCTCTAATTATACCTGTGACCACAGAAAATTTATATATGTAATACTTAAGTTTCTGGACATCTATGAATTTGCTGTTTATACCACCTCCAGATTTTTGGGTCCTCAGAAACTCCTTCATAGCAACTACAATAATGTATTCCACAAGTCTTTATGAATTGACAAATAATTTTGATAAACACATAAACAATATATAGCACACTAACAATTTTAGGACCACTTGGCTGCTTAAAACTCTATGTATTCTTAGGTCTAATATCCCTTCAGTCCATCATTCACTTGTTTCCTAAAAAGAATTAGTAAAAATATAAGGGTTTTTTCTCCTACTGGTTCTACGTGAAAAAAAATGTATGTAGTCCAACATTAATCTTTCCTTCATTTATAATAGCTGTCTTGCTACCCTCGCTTCAGCCATTTAGCAATGCTGTTATGAAACAGCTGCTATTTGTGAAAAAAAAAAAGTCCAAACTGGCAGCACTCACAGCCTGCTGGGAATACAGAGCATTTTAAGGAGATGTTTCTACAACTTTCAGTCAGTACCCCCTGATTCATTTCACTTAGTTTTTTCAAGACCCTACCTTAAAGCCTCCAGTTAGGATTATACTTCTAAAGCCTCAGTATCAGAAAGTCTGGCTTTTCTCTGGATTTTCCCATGGAGAACTTCCTGTTCCTCTAGACCAATCCACCCTTCTTTAAAACATTTTTTTCCAGTCTTTTATTGCTGCTGAATCTGATTCAAAAGGGGCCCATCTGCTCCAGCTACATCATCAGGAGAGTTCTGCACTTCCACACAGCTGCTGAGGTTTCTGTCCCCATGCAGAAGCTGGAATTGCTCCACCCACCCTCTTTGCACAGAAATGATGTAAACTGAGGGATCCAAAACACTTTTTCATGATTATTTCTATACTATTTCTATAATGTAAACTCTCATTTTCCCACATTTTGCAGGACGTTAATTTGTTCCCTTAATAAAATGCACCATAAAACCTATGAGTGCAATTTTCCAATGGAAAGAAAAAAAAATCCTATCAAGTATACTAATCTTACTATAAATTCCATGAAGCAGTTCAAAAATCCTGGAGGGGATGACTATTTCTATTAAATTCCATCAACTGCTGGAGCGGTTTCTTCAGGACTTCTAACATTTCCTTAGAATTTAAGTGACTTAAACTCCATTAAATTCTGTGAAGACTGAAAATGAACTACCTGCAAGTATGCTTTAGAAGATCACATATAACATGAACCAAATTGAAACTACATTTAGCAGTATGCGTGCAAGTGTTAACCTGCAACATGCTCTGAAAATGGATTCTTTCTGACAACTAAAATGTACCAGTTTGACCTGAATATAAGTAGACTGTATATTCCAAAATACCTACGTCCACTGACTTCTGCTGCTCATTCAAGGCTATTTTCAGGGCATAGAAACTTACAAAACTATATTTGCACCTCTGCTTTGCCAGAGAGTCTTGTACAGGTGAAATTTAAAAATAAACTTAGTTTTGAGCCATAGAAAACCTTGCAGGAAGTTTTCCTTGGTTGTGAGCGTTTCTTTTTTATAAATGAGCTTCAGTAAAATAAGATCAATTTGAATTAAGACAAAGAATGCATGTGGTTCTGGCTTGTTTGAGTTAAGATACAATGGACCTATAAAATTAAGTTTAAATGGCACAATTTTCTACCTGCATATGAACACTAGCCACAGGAATCAGCTGGACTTGCTAATAGTTCCTACATTCAGTTTCCAGGCAGAAGCTGGCAAGGTGTTTACTGCGGAAGTTATTGTGCTACGGAATGTGTTTTTTCTACCCATTCAGAGTTGATTTTGGGGGCAAGTTGTGTCTCATCTCTTCATGCAGCATTAAGGAGAAGGCTTTTCTTTGCACACATTACTTCCTTACAGTATCTGTGAAGTGCAAAAGTGAATAATTTATTTTTATTGATAACAAATAGGAAATTTTCACACAGTCACAGAAATTAATTACAACTGAACAGCAGTCATCAGTTTCCTTGCCAAATGTAATGCATGCACCTTAGCTCCTTGGACCTTGGCAAACCTCAAAAAGTAATCATTTAGTAATCAAGGAACAAAAGAAATTATATCATTAACATATTGTAACAGAACAAAAATAAAGCTTAAGTGAGTTTATCTTGAATTCATATTTTACCCATAATAATTCACACAAACTAATACAAATGAAATGAACGAAAAACTTGAAATCAAGTATGGGCAATTTGTTCAGCTGAGACTTAGGCTTATTAAATTACAATATACTGAGCACTGTGATGGCACAGATGTGTAAATGTGTTCTATAATCTCACAAATTAAACAATAATAAGTCTTCATCAAGTTCAGGGTGTAAAAATAATTTATTAGCTTTTGCTCATAAAAAAATCAGCTACTATTCTTGATTTTTTTTTAAACAGCAGCAAACAGTCAAAAAGGTGACAATTGAAGAGTTCCATAGAAAATAAGGCAAGCAGAGTGTAAATTTGCTTCTTAAAAATCAATGCTGTAGCACTACAGAAGCAAAGGTAGCAGAAAAAAAAGTAAACAAGAACTTAGTAAAACATGACAATCACCAAGTTAATTCTATGCTATCTCATCACTTTAGTCAATGAAGCATTGTTAAAGCAGTATGCAAGTAAACTTTTATTTCAAAACTATCAAGAGTTACTTAAGATTTAAAGGCATCCCTTGGGGAGGGGGGTGGGGTATGAAGTATGAGACAGTGATGGTAATTTTATATTCTATTGTTTTAAGTTTGTAAAACATCATAGAATACTGAACCCAAAAGCTTACAAGACAAGAAGCCTTGATTCTACTGTTTTTGATCAGTGATCCGCTGTAAGCAGAGTTTCATGTAGGAATTTTTATTGCGTATTTCTATCACTGCATCTCTGACAAGCTCAATGAACATTTGAGGCCAGAGCTTCTGCAAGGACTCGTTTTTCATATTGATGTCAGCTGCTTCTTTCACTAAGTTCTCGACGTACGTCTGGCAAAATGTTTTTCTTTCCTTGATTTCCTGCATGGGAGAACCATTACACATTGTGTAAGACAAAGGAAGAAAAGGCTAAACAAGAGCAAACCCAAAAAACAACCACAAAAATTCAATGAATTAAAGAATGTAGGGATTAGTAGGCAAAGAGGCCACTGCACACTTTTTCCTCTGTTTTTAATTTGCACGGCCCAGGGTCTGTGTCAAGCTTTTACGAGTGTGGTCACAGAATCTTACTGTATTTGTAGTATTCATATTACATTCACTAATTAATTTATCTGAAATCCACTTTTAAGTAGTCATATAAGTATCTTTTAACAGCATTACGATGATTATTTATTTTTGCCTTCTGGCATAGCAGTGAATATTTACAGAAATTCTTAAGCATCAGACTACTTTCCTTCCTTCTCTCCCTTCCCAGTACAACAGTTGGAAAGTATATGTTTATCTACCTGCCCTAACAAGAACTACGCATATTGTCACAGAAAAATATGCCAGTATGCATCCTTTCCACAGGTTCCCTGATGGACTCTTGCAAGTGCATGGCTCCTAACACATACTACATTAGATAGTGAAGTAATCTGAACCTTTAAGTAATAATAATAGAAAAAACCAAAACACCCTGCGCTTTGTGCAACTACTAGCTCCAAGTTTTAGTCACTCAAACTGTATTAATCCCCATTTAGGCAGAACTTCTATAAAACGCCATAATAAGCTTTGAACAGTAAGTTACACTGGTGCTAAATATCGAACTAGTTTGATTTATGGCACTGTTAAAAATGTTAGGTCATGCTGCAGGCCATCAAAACAGAAGTTTTCTTAAATGACTGATAAAGCAGAGAAAATACTTTCCAGCTGTTTCATCTAAAACACCAAATTATTAATCAATGACTCAGACTGTCATCTTTAGCAATAAACTTATTCAATCATATTTATTATGTTAGTTTGCTGCTGATGGGGAACTGGAATGAGGTTTTTTTGCCTATCTTACTCTTTCTTCTCTTGTGACACCCTGCAATATCTGCTGCCACATACATAACGCTGTAAAAAAGGACAAGGTGTGAATTGCTACACTGGGAAAAGAAAACAACACATGTATGTAATGGACTGTACAAATGCCAATCTTATTTTATTACAGTGCTTGGTCCATGGTAAAGGACAAGAGGTCTTACTCCATGCCATTTGAGGTTAAGAGCTATTATCACAGCTTTTGAAACTAAAATGTTTTCTTAATTTAATCTCTCCACACATGCAGTCACTGTCTCTTTTTATGCTATGGACCTGAGATAACAAAACCACAATGGAATAACTGAATTCAGTGCTTACTGAACATGATTTAATTTCTCGCACTAGAGGATTTATATATTTCCACATAATCAAAAAGCAAATAACAGGACAAATGTGTGAAGCAGGGTGCATGCAGCTACAGCTCAGAAAGGAGACTGTGGCTGAAAGAAGCACGTTCTCCCTGGGAACAATTTCCCTCTACCCAAGCAAAAGAATTAGCAGATCAGAAACACAAACTAAAACAAGCGTGACTGATGCCCTTGTCTGAAACAAGCCAGCTTGCAATTTTATTAATAATTAAACCTAATACACTTCCTATATATTTATTTTCCTCTAGCTGATTTAAAAGCTAGAAAACAGCTCCTTGTTGCTACAGCCTGCACTATCTCAAATCTTGTCTGAAGGTGTTCATCAATTCACTTTGGGATATAGTTTCTGAGTTTCTGACTTTCTAATTCCATTAGAAAATCCTAACATGTGCAATACACATTCTTCTTTGTGCTTACTTCTTCTATTTTACTAACGCAGGTACCTTTCTTTAAGAACATAAGGCTTGTAGGTGAGAATGTATTTCTGAGGCTGTGTCACAGTTCAGGAATCACTTCACTAAAGACAGAAACGGACCATTATCCAGTGTTCTGGCAAAGATCAGTTACATGAAACGTTTCATCATGCATGTAAATATGGTAAGTGGTGATATTTTAAAACCACCATTCCCAATAGCACAACTGAAACTTGATATATAGACAAATTCCATGAGTAGTAGTATAAGGTTATATAACAGAGGATGAAAGTATTTTGTATTGATGTGCTTACCTCAAGCTTTTCCGTATGAAAATCCTTTGTCGTGTAATTCAATGTTGCTCGAGTTGTGCTTTCTCCTCCATTTCTTCTGTTATCACTACTTTCCTCACTCCCAGTCCCAGATTTCTTTCCCTTTCCCTCCAGCAGATAATGGAATTGCTTCCTCCTGTGAAAAGATAATAAAGATATTTACAATTTTAATTACTGGAATTTTTTTAAAGTCCAGATGTTTCTAGTGATTGTGAGGGTTGTTTTTTTCTTTTCTCCCTTTGAAAATGTACTTTATGAGCTATCAAGTTTATTGCAACCTCAAGTTACTCAAAATACATATAACTCTAGATATCCCTTCATTAATTTGCTTCTATACATTTGACTTTTTGAGATACATCACATAGCATCTCCTAAACAAAAGTCATGCAGCTTGAACTTCTATGAAGTACATATCTATAGAAGATTAAAAATAGGGGGTTTTAAGCACCTTTTTACTTACAGCACCAGGTCTTAAATCTGTTAACTGTTATACTCAGCCACTATAAAATATCCACTAAAACCAGTCAGTCTTCATTGTGAGAGTCCATAAATCTTCACCAGTCCCAGTACAACTGGAGAATTAAACAAGTGGTACGTTTGTGTGAGTGTGTCTTTTAATCTTACTCAGCAGATTTTATACCACTTCTGTGAAAACCTCTGGCTACATGAATCAGGAGATACTAACATTTCTGCAATAATCGGAGAACCTATCTTCTGTAAAGTGTCATTTGTGAAATTTTTATATTTTTACCTACTGCGCAAAGGAATTAAACAATACAGTCTAGAAAAATTCCAGTTCCATTCACTGTATGTTACCTAGATTCTCCAAGTAATGAAAGCATGCGATACTGTGGCAGCTCAGAAGATGCTACGTAGGCCAGAATGCCAAAGAGCCTTTCTGCCATTACAATATCATTTTCAGTAACCTGTGAGGGAAAGAGGGGTAAAAAAGAAAAAAAGTTAAGTTTAAAAATTGGCACATTTGTATTTCATTACATCTCTACATTGAGAATAAACTGAAATTTGTTATACAGAATACTGCATACAGATCTGTTCCAGGCATATCTTCAAAACATAGATTTGCTTTTACTGGCACTTTATACTTTGAAAAAAACCAAATGAGGTACTTGTGCTTGTATTATTTCCTGTAATACAGGAAACTTTAATGTATATATATGCTACCCTGTGCTTCATGATAGTCTTCATGAAACGAGGAATTTTATAACGATTTCTTACATTGAGTACCTGAAGGCCAGACATATTAATTCTGCTCTGTACTGCATGCACTTACAGAAGGATTACTGGAAAATTTCTGATGAAGTTATGCTGGAGAAATGAAAAGATTCTGGGCACCCACAAGTGAAAAGATAAGTTACAGTCTCTTATTTTGGCAGAATCATAGAAAAGGCTTTATGGAAACAGAGGCTCTACAGTTAAAAAAAAAAAAAAAAAAAGAGAGAAGAAAAAAAAGAGAGTATTTCCCCTGCATTTTTCAACCCCCCAAAATAAGTTTTATTTTATCCATTATACTTCTTTAAATATCATCCATACTGTTGTGTCAACATTAAGTTATGGATGTCTCTTTAAATTAATTTTCAATGGTTGAAAAATTTTCAGATTAATCCGACACATTTCAATTTTGTATAAAGAAGGTGGAAGGGGCTTATTTTTTGGTGGTTGTTATTGTTTTTTGTTTCTCTTGGCTCGTACCCTCTGGAGCCAATGGCCTGTGTTCCTCCTGCCCTGATGGCCAGAGTATAAACTGACTTCCACTGCCAAAACTTGTTGGCACAGTTTCTAGACTCCTGGCTTTCCAGTGAGCACAGAAGAAATCTTTATGATCATCTAAATCTGACCTGGATAACACAGGACAATGAAACTCACTCAGTGACTTCTTAACTTCTGGATCAAATTTAATTTCCGTTCATCTTCTAACATAGTTTTGGAAAGCAATCCATTATTAAATAAACTCCAATACTCGCAATATTTACTAAGTACTTCCAGATAATTTCTGCATTCTGTATTATTCGAGTCTGTGAGTAAAATGGAATTTTGATCTAAATTAACGTAATTTTATTAAATTCTTGTTTAATGTTTACAGACTATACAATCTATCCTTGCCCAAAGTATACTGCAACAGCATAATGCAGGCAGAAATTCACCAGAGAAAACATAGGTCAGATAATTAGAAATGTAAACTCAATTCCATTTTCACAGTGTTTAGATTTGCTCATTTTCACTTAAAATTAATAAGTCTTAGTAGCCTTAGAGGAGATGACCTCGCTAAACAGTCTGTTAACAGAAGCAAGGTCTAAAACAAAGAGTGCAGAAGGCAGCTAGGGAAACAAAGAGCACTGCAGGCAGAAATGTCTGCTGGAGAAATAAGTGATTTTAATTTATTTATTTATGTTAAGAGAAGCATAAGGACCAGGTCAACAGAGACAGCAATGCTGAATACACTCTCTAGTTCACAGAAACTCATGTTCTCTATCTTACTGCAGTACATTGTTTGCTCCATTAATCACAAAAAGATTATAACGGTAATATCACATAAATGTAAGCCTATTATGCCTGCTTCTTGCCAAGTACAGAAAACAGGCACCAACTCAGTGAATGTGATGCATCTGTTATGTTGTATGTCACACTACTTGGCCTAAAGCATTTCGTAGTTTAGAAACTTCAAACCTTGAGAACTCTTCATTAATCTGAGATTACTATTGCTGGGGAAAACTTCAAACAGTGTATCTCAATGAGGAGAATTTGCTTCTTCACAGTTAGTAAATGTAACAGTTTGACAAGGGAACAAAATCATCCTTGGGGGAGACAAACACTCATTTTCTAGCCTGGAACATAACTGAAATGCAAGGGGGAGGCTGGGGAGAAAATAAAAGCTTCCTTATAAAATTTTAAGTTTAAAAGTGCTAGAGTTCTGCAATTTATTTTGTTAATTCAGTTAGTATATGTTGCTTTTACTCCCCAACTGTATGTACCTCAGACCTGGCAACACAATAATCTTCACAAACACTGCGTACCTAAGATAATCAGAATAGCAGAATATGTACATTTTCCTTTCCATCATCTGAAACTATTATTTAGGGCTGATGTAAGGTCCGAGAGCACAGGAGTTTGTATTTTTTATGTTGAAACAGGATTTTCTATTATTGATTTTAACAGAAAAGGTAATATATCTCTGCAAAGCTGGACACCATGACTTCTGCTATAGACTAATGAAAAACAGTGAGCAGAGTTCATCTCTTTCTGCTGCTTGGCTATCACACTTTCCAAGTTTCTGTGTGTACATCTTCATATACCGTGGTCTGGCTGAAAAGAGTTTGTTGAGGGCAAAAATATTCCTCAGTCATACATATTTAAGATTTGATATATGTCCTACATAAAAAGCACACCATGTTACATTTACTAAATTCATCCCTAAGCACTGTTAAATGCAAAGGTTTCCTTCAAAGGCTGAATTTGCTGACCTTGAGATTGTAATAAAAAGTCCACTTAAATAGGTTTGGGGTTTTTTTCCCCCCTTTTTCTCCATGAAGACCAAACAGGTAAGATTTATCTTCTATTTTCTTTTAACCTGAATCACTGGTGTTGATTTTGGAAATATGATGCAGTAAAAAAGAAAGAAACTTTAAATCCACATGTAACTTTTTTCCTTTTTTTTTTTTTAAATCAACTTTGACGGGCGTTTTTTGGAAAGTACTAAATTCATGATTATTTTAAAGCCTTCATGAAATTACTGACAATCACTTCCCCCCCCACCCCAAGATACTGTGCTGTTGGAGTAAGTCATATTTGCCTTCATCCTTTCCCGTACTTTCTCTAATAGTTAATTCAGGTAAGCTCTTTAACCCACTCCTGTTCTTCTGTGCAACTAATGTATGTTTTACAGAACTAAAATCAAGTAAACCACAACATTAATGCTATGGCTGTATCACATAACAAGTAAAATATCTAATCCAAAACTTATGATGATGACCACAACCAGATCTACAACACTACAGCTCTGCATTATTTTTGCTCTAATTAACTTCCATAACACCATTTAAA
This sequence comes from Tringa tobata, assembly GCA_033628505.1. Lineage (NCBI taxonomy): Eukaryota > Metazoa > Chordata > Aves > Charadriiformes > Scolopacidae > Tringa > Tringa tobata. Next base: position 1,298,119 of record JAHREE010000136.1, read on the forward strand.
CTTATTTAGCATTTAAAATTGAATGCACATTCAAACACTGTGTTCTTGTAACTATTCTCACTCCCTTTATGATCAAAGCCCAAGTAGAAAATAACTATTTTTTATGCTTGAATAAATTTACTTTCAATTGATGTGAAGGGGAATACAAAGTATAAAGAATAGCAATATTAGTGTCCTAACTTTCTATTTAAACATAAAACATACCCCCAACAAAACCACAAACACTAAAGATCTTGTACATAGCAAGCATAAAATAAATAAATGAATTAATAAAATCTATTTGACAAATGTTTTCCTGTGATAGGCTTAAAGAACAAAATATTATTTTAGCTACATTTTGTAACAATGGAAAATATAAATAATCATATGCTTTAAACTACTAACTAGTCTGATAAACTCACATTTTTGCACAAGTATTCAGTGTCACCACTGTGATCGTCTTGAACATAATAAAGCAGTACTTCTTTAAATCAAGTAAAATCATGCAGTTCTATAATATTTTTTTTTAGAAATGTGCAGAAATAATAATAAAAAGTCTTCCCTTCAAGTATATCCCAACCACTCAGGTACAGACTTGGACTGTCATTTGCAATAGCAAACAGCTGAGACAATACAATTTACTAAGGTAACTAAGTATGTTACCAACTTTACTAACTGTAACACAGTGCAGTTGGACTTAAATGCACAGAACAAAAAAATTATACAGTGAAGTCTGCCTAAATTTCCCCCCCCAATATTGAAAGGGCACTGACAGGGTTCTGCTCATTTTATTAGCAGTTAATCTGCTTTTTTAAAATCAACACTAATTTATCTTGTAAGACCAATAGTAAGAAGGAAGCAACATTGTCTTACCTTTACTCCATTTATCCTCTGTAGATGAAAATGGTTCAGTCTAAACAGAACGTAGTATTTCCACAAAGTAAAGTTGACAACCGGATTTCCCTGAGGATCAACTGTCAACTGCTCAATGCGATGCATCTGGGCTAATGCATTGAATTGCTGCAGCATCACAAGATTCGTCTCCTTAAACTTCAGGTGCTTAAAAAAAGTAAAAGAAAGAAAAGTCAAACCACAATAAATTAAATAAGGAAACAATAAAGAGTGAACACAATGATTCCTGTTCTGTGCCCCTCGAACAATTCTCAGACTCAAATAAACAGTCTTTAGGTTTGATGAAGCAACTGAGCTCGCTTCATTTGAGGTCTTTGTGGCAAAACACATCCATGTATCAACCAATTAGTGCATTTCATATATTTAGAAATGTCAACATTTCATGCCCCTAAGCAATTTATAAATCCTTTAACAGCACTAATATTTTCAATGTTACAGAAAGCAATGATAATACTTGAGCAATATTTATTTTAATTCTGCAAGTAAAGTAACTGCAACATGCACACATAAAATTAGTGCAATATATGTTTTTAAATATTCTGCTTACGCAAGCCTGCTATGGCTAAAAAAAGTCATACCCTGCTGTTTCTTAGGACCATGCCATACGCTAGAGCTCCTATGAGGATGGTATATTTGGCTACGCAGCAGCACTATATTGAGGGAATGGAAAGGAGGAAAAAATGATGGTGAAGATAAAAAAAACTTTAGTTGAGACTCTCTATCCCCCCCCCCAAATTTTTCACCCCACAATGAATCAATTGTTTCATTGAGATAGATAAATTCATGGGGAAGACAAATCTATTTATCTCAATGAAACCATTAAGTTCTGTTACACTCAAAACCTTAAAAAGACGCCAGGAGCTCAAGCAGCACATCATCCAAGTAACAGTTGCTTTATATATGTTATCACTATTTTACTTTTTCCTTCAAAATGACTGGTTTAAGTGTCCAAGAAAAAAAGGAGTACTAAAGGGACATCTTGTTTATGTTGTTGTGCTTCATCAAGAACTGAGGATTCCGAGAGCTGTATTGATTTAGCTAACTATTCCCTTTGAATTTTGCCTTTATCTTTTTATCCTACCAGCTATGAGACCTTTGGACTCACAACACAAATTAAAGTCTCCTGATACCATGGATCCATAATAATGCTGTAGAATAACAATACTGTATTTACACATCAGTTTTGCAACTTAAAAATAATCAACCGGGTCAAAGGAATTTAGAGAAATAATAACCAGTCTGAAAACACCATCCTGTGAGGGAGTCTAAAGTAAAGTCATGATTTTTGATAAGTAATCAAGTTAAATTTAGTGTTACAGGACAACACCAAGCAAATATGTCATTCACAAATGTATCTATATGAAGGCCCTCAGGGGTGACTACACCAAATCCAGGTTTTCTTAGAGAATACATATTCCATAACTGTTCATATAGCTGAAATCTGAGGCATTCTTACCACAAAATTGGGAAATTTTATCTTCAGTTTTGTTAACACTTGAACAATTTCATCAAATTCTATGAACATAAAGGAGACTGTGACAATAATTCCAGCTGTTTGAACACTCCAGTTTCGATCCAGGCACTCCAGTGCTCCAGCACCATACAAACAAAGAGTGTCTCCTTCCACTTCCACTAAATGGGACTCAAGAACAGACAAGCCTTGGACTGCACTGCTCAATATTGTATCAAGAGACCTGTGGAAAAAATAAAAATGCAGTGATATAAATGAGATCATTTTGAGACAGTAACATCATTCTACTGAATGACAGTCCTTTCGTTCACCAACACCGAACTGTCAAGTACGATTGCACTTCTCAGCATTCATTCATTTGCAGTACCCAATCTGGTTCAAAACCATTAAGAGACAGAAAACCCTCTTTCCATCAAGTAACGTTGCAGATGTTCTACTCTTGGGCAGACAGGCTCTGGGTGACTTCATGCTGGATACAGGGAAGGGGCGAGGGGGCAAAAAAAAAAAAATCACTCATATTTAATAACCTGCCTAGAAATTTTAACTCAGAATGCTAACTTAATATATTTTGTGTTGCTTTAGATACCTAAAAACAATTTCAAACAATGTATGTATTCAAGCAAAGTCACCTTCACATTCTGTTTGCTATATGAAATGTAAAACTCATGACGTGTGTAAGCACTTTAGGAACAAACAGTTGTTAAAACAAATCCAGGAGAATGCTAATCACAGTACTGAAGAATTATTTTTATTCCTGACAAGAGTTTCACTCCTTCCTCAAATCCACGTGTCACGTTATTGGATCAGGATATCAGGATTCATTATTCTGCTCACAGATGAGAATAATCTTATGTCTTATTATCTTTGTTTAATCCTTAATTAACAGGGATGAATAAGCACTTCTTTAACATAATCTAGCTTTCCAAGTCACAAGAGCAATTTTAAAATTAAGCACTAAATCCAGGTATTCTCAACTCTCATCTCTTTGCGTCTTACTTCCAACACGATATACTCAGCTGACTGGACCTGAAGTGCACAGAGAATTCAAGCACAAATCACAGGTTTAGAAAGTTGAATGATAATTGTTATTATTTTATTCTTTACTACCTTTCTAGTATTTTTAATGTATTTTGCTTTTTTGTCTAGTGATCACTTGACTGATATCTTCCTGACAAAATCAACCAGAGCTCCTGACTGGAAACGTTGAGAGCCCACCACTTCATATGAGAAGCCGTAACTACTTATCTATGCTGAATTCCACCTGCCATCTTATTGCTTAGTCACTCATCTTGAAAATATCTGCTGAAATTCTTTGCTATTATAAAACATGGTAGTAGATCAATGTCAATTTTAACTTAGAAGGGGTTAAGGAGCAATAAGGCTTCAAGGCAAAAAGCTGTTATCTATAGCTTCTGAGTTCCAATACATCTTGCCATATCTACGTTAATCTGTTTAATTGAACCGGTGATAAAGATCACTATCATACTTTAATTTCTCTAACCAGTCATGAAAAGAGAAAAATTGTGAACCTAAGTCTCCAGTTCAGGAAACTAAATGCACATAATTTGCGTAAAGGAATGATAATATATGCAAATGAAGCACACAGTTTATTTTGTTAATAATGGGGGACTAAAATTTGATACTTAACATAAATAACTACTTTGATTTCTACAACGCATTCGAGAAATCTTAAACTACAAAAACTTTCACAAGAACATGGAAACAGATTTTACGCATTACATTTTTTTCTTATAGTTTTGACAAAAGAATCTTAACATCCATGGTCAGGAATAAAACTACAAGGAATAAACCAATTTTAGTCACCGTATCCAGCATAAGCAAAGGTAGCATTACACCAAGATCCTCCCTACAACTACACGGAAAAAGTCTTCATGTGTTTCTTATAAGCACGATTTCAAAGCAATGAGAACCTGTTCATTAGCAGGACAATGCTCAAGCTACCAAAGCTACATTGACTTGGCCACAAGGGATGATTACTAACACTGAATTAAATTGTGAAGAAACCAAGGTGGCAAGAAAGCAGTGGCTAAATGTATGTTCAGGGGAAAGATTTGGAAGCACAAGAACAGAAAGGACTATAGCAATTTAAAAACATTTTTAAAAAAGTTTCAAAAGATGCAGCACTTAACAGGAAATAAAACCCACGTCCAGCCAATACTAGATGGGATCTCAGATGGGTTCTGTCTGCAAGAGGCAAAGACTTCCTGCCTGTCTCTGACGTTTCCAGTGTTGATCAGGCACAGCAAGAAGCTGGGTTTGCTTCTGAATTTGCACAGAATATTTTTTCCAGCTTTTGTCTGAGCCAGCCAGGTTGCAAGTGTGCTAGCTTGGTTTTAGCCAGTCCGCGTCACACATTCTTCACTAACTTCTGCATTTGGTTTTTAAATTACATAGAATGCCAGATGCCACCTTTTAGGTGCAAATAAGCAAGCCACAAAGTGTAACACAAAAATAATTACCTTTTAAAACAACAATACAAAAAATATCTTAGGAATAAAACTAAGTCAAAGAACTGCTACTGTTAAAATAACACAGGTATGAAAGTGCTCCAATAAGAAATGCTGCTGTTCATACTAAGAACACAAATTCAACATTTGGTTTATGAAACCTCTTGATACACAAAGAGATTACAAACATTTGTAACGCTTGTACATCCTCATTTTGTTCATTTCAACTGAAGGCAACAATCTAAGCCGTCAAGGAAATACACAGCCTTAAGAAGATTCAATAATTCATATTTAACATTTCTTCCAAACATTAAGCTCTCCCTTATTTAGCAAAATCACATAATAATTTAGCTTGCATTTTTTTAATCAATGAGTTGCTGCTATATTACTTATTTAACGTATGTTATTTAGTAATGGCCAACTGGTTTAATCTCAAAACGAAACACCTTTTCAGGATGGATTTGTATACATTACTTTTGACAACAAAACACAGTGAGATCTCAGATGTGAGAAGTAGTAACATGGAATATAAGACAATATGTGAACATATTGGCCCAATAAAATACCTGCTTTCTTCAGGAAATACATATGCAGCACTGCCATTGATCTGACAGGGCTCATTATCTTTATCTTGGTTTAAAGAAGCCACAAGAGCTATTCGATTCTGCTGTATCTCCCACTGACGAGCAATATTACAGATTGTTAACCGTTTCTTTTCCTGAAACAAGATATGAAAGTCATAGTAAGTTATTACAGCGCAGTATCAACACACTTGTTTGTTCTGAAAGAAATATGCTGCTTAATCAACACATTTTAACTGTTTTATATTGAAGAAATGATAGTGATGGTTGCGAGTTATGCATTAAAATTGATGCATCATTCTAGTGCTGTTTAGAATAACTGCCAGCAAACAATGATTTCACAAAATCTGCAATAACAGAAACAAGAAAAGTAACATAATAAAGCCAGAACTTGTGAAAGAATAAAATTAAATTATTTAGTTTCATTTTGATACTCTGGAGCTGCTTGTAACACTCCTCCAGGGAAACAGGGCCAACTGCTTGTCCTTTCCTCCATGCTGCTAGAGTGACCCCAGCTAAGACAATTACACAGCTGCTCTTAGTCTTAGCAGTAATTGCAACATACTCTGTGTGGGGGAAAATGTTGTCTTCTGAAAAAATGGAAAAAGTCAATTTTATAAGAAGAGAAAATGAAACTCCCTTTGTGACAGACACAAGGACTACAACAGATCTAAGTTTAAAAAACTATTACAAAGTATTTAAAGTAGTTTTTATATTCTAAACGGGTCTTGTCAATGAACCATTATTTCAAAAGACTATTAAGTACTTGTTCTTGTATAGTCATGCAAATCCTGTCATTATCTACCACTCTATATAAGGTTATTATTCTAGTGTATCATATACATATATAGGATTTAATATATCCAATTTAGCATACTCTAAAAGGTTAAAGAACAAGGTGCTTTGTAATAGCACAAGGACTGGCCACTGAACTCTCATGTGGTGAAAACCACACAACATACATAATATCAAAGGGTAAATTCATCGTTAATTTAACTTCGTTTGTTTTTTCTGAACTAGAACTAATTCTCTGGGAGTCAGCCATCTCACTGGTACACTGCTCTCTATGAGACTCCAACAGTGGCTTAGAATTTCAGAGAGGAAAATATTATAGAGGAGCTTAGCATAAAATAAATTTACATGCACAAAACATGGAGAAAACAGAGTATCAGTGAAAGCAAATGATTTCTTGCTTCACAATATCATAGTCTAAATTGATGTTACTATGGAAATGTAGCTTTCAAGTCTACACAAAGTAACAATCTTCATTTAAAGCTTCCCACTCTTAGGAAGTATTAAAAAAGCATGATATGTTAAGAATCTTTTACTTTCTCTACTATACTTCAGAATATCACTATTGGAACTGGAATAAAAACAAAGGTCCTGATATTTTGGAATGGAGGGGGGAAAAGCCAAGCCTGAATTTGCCCTGTGTGGTATAAACAGCAGTTCACAAGCAGCCTGGGTATTTGTCACTAATTTTACCCATACACAGAGGAAGGATAAAAAGTGCATACTCTTCAGATGTACTAATGAATATTCTACTTCAATGCTATGAAATTTTGGATTGAAACAGCAAGTACTTGTTAGTGTCAAGTTGCAATGATCTCAAAGTGGGTCTAAAAGGATCTCAGGCAAGGTAAATCCCTGTTAACACTTATTTCCTTTGAGCATAAGCTAACGACCTTCATCAATTTCTTACCAGTGTTAAAAGCCTAATATCATAATTTTAAATTTCATTACATTAGTTCCTGTCTCCTTTAGAATATTTTGTTGGGCTAATTAAGATAGAAGAAAACACCAAAATATTGATTAGGATTTAGAAGGCTGTACTAAAAATGTTGAAGGCTTGAAAGGCTGGATTCCTACAAAGCTTTGAAAACTTCCAAGAATTCATTTAACAAAAAGCAAATTTTAGAAGTGTGAAGATTCTGCTAGCAATAACTGTGACTTGTTGCAGTAAATATTAAGTTCAGCCTCTGTTGGAAAGGAATTACATTCTCTGTACATTTCAAAGTACATCTTGAGCTTCCCCAGAGGAGTGTGTTTTAAGCAATAAAAAAGTTGCCTGGAAGAAGAGAGATGAAGATACTCTGCTAGTAGGATAGACAAATATCAGCAAGGGAAAAAGGAAATACGACATCGCTAAAATTAACTTTTTTGATACAGTGAATACAGGAAAGTAGCCATTGTTTGGTACTGAATGAGTGCTTATAATTTCACTTACACTGCATATAGTTTAAGAAAGCTTGGAGGACAGTGACAACAAAAATTGCAGAATATGATTCACTAAACATTTTCTTCAAATTTAACTATGAAGAAAATCCTATCGTTCGCAACTTTTTTTCACTGGACATTGTATCTATGAGCAGATTTGTTTCAATTCAAAGGTGTTGAACAGGGAAAAAGAAACCAGAGTCATGCCACACAAGAGCGTACCAGTATTTGGCTCTTACGCCGCTTAACTATTTGAAGATAAGAAAGATACTTCAATTGAACTACAAAAACCTACAACTTAATGTTGAAATTTGAGTAACAATGGTATGATACATTAATAATTTTTTTTTTCTTCTCAGAGAAGTTTCCACTAGCAAAATGCATTTAAAAAATCTAGGCCATCAAGACAAACAATCCCTCTGCCACCAGGAAACGTTACATCAATGGTTAAGAACATGAACTACAAACAAACACTTTCAATAAACACCTACTTTCTCTCCAGTCCAGAGACACACTTAGCCTTTCAACAGCCTAAAATAACACTNGCCATCAAGACAAACAATCCCTCTGCCACCAGGAAACGTTACATCAATGGTTAAGAACATGAACTACAAACAAACACTTTCAATAAACACCTACTTTCTCTCCAGTCCAGAGACACACTTAGCCTTTCAACAGCCTAAAATAACACTGTGTGTGAATATTATTTACTAATACTGGCACCAAAACTTCAAAGCTGAAGAGACTTTAAATACATCAGTATCTTGCAGAAAAAAAAAAACCAAACCAACACAACAGAAAACAAACCACCACACTGTTTAAAAAAAAAAAAAAAAAAAAAAGACTGTGTCTAAGACTTCTTTGTTATATTGGGTTCTGGGCTGGTTTTGTGGGGTTGTGGGTTTTTTTTTTTATTATTTGGTTTTAATTATTTTAATTATTTTTTTAAAAACAGAAAATCAAAACATATATGGATACAAATATACAAGAAATCAAAATATATTCTTAGGCACTAGACATAGAATTCTATTTTATCCCCACTCATATATTTAGGTTTTTTGGTGTTTGGTTTGTGGTTTGTTTTTTTTTTTTTTTACATACTTAAAATGTCTTTTAATATACTATTAACGTTCTGTTTGTGTCTTTTTATTTTTCAGTTAATTACATACATTTGGTACACTTCTTACAGCTTCCTGTAATCACTTTCAGTCTAATCCCCTTCATGAAATATGATGTTACCCAGGCAACTTAACAATATGGGTACATGAAAATTTTTTGTTTGTTTGTCTGTCAGATTGAATTTTTGCATAACCATTACTGGATGACAGTTTTAGGCATTTTTTTTTTCTCCAAAAAAAAAGATTTGGAGACAAATGGTGGTATTTACACAACAAATAGAATGAGATACTCTTAGATCCTTGAACTTTGGTCTCCTATTCGCAACACAGGTCATTTAGTCACCAGCCCCATAAGAGTATTCTGGAGTGACCTCAGTCTCCCCTGTTAGAGCTATTCCATCTCATGTATAGAAGCATTAACCAGGCCAGGTGGTCTGGCAGGTAAGCATTCTTCTGAACAAGAGGACAGCTGGAGTCTAGCTGTTGCTCGGATGACTGCTTAACTCTTTCTACAAAAAGGAACAACTTCAACAGGAAAGAATGAAGGAAAAATTACTTCAGAACACCCTGTGTGGCAGCAGTTAGAGCACTCACCTGAAACGGGGGAGACTAAGTTCAAGGAATTTGAAATCACTGAGAAGTCCTTTACTTTATTCTGGATTTACTTTATCTTTGCATTTCTGAAAATGAAGTTTGCCATCCTTTTATATATATCACACTCATATATTCAACTGGGTTTTTTTGCTAAAGTGTAACTTGCATAGTTGACTGAAGAGAGTTTCAGTTGTGGAGTGCACTGCTTAAGCTGTAAAAAAAAAAAAGTTTAAAGACACAGAGGTATGTTGGGATATGCAGGAACTACAGCAAAACCAATTAGGATATTGATTATTGCTGCAAACGGGTTTACAGTAGGCTTAGATCAGCCATAGAAAATACCTTAAGTAAGGTCTGTTTATGGCTTTCACGCTTCCTTTCTTCCTCTTTCCTTGCTGCAACAGATGCCATACGTCTTTCTTCTTCCTGGATGAAAAAAAGAAAAACAGCTTCATAAAAGGAGGAATTAATAAGGTACTGAAAAGTATTACTGATAAATAAGTAATATATTTTGTGTTGGCATTTTAAAATGCAAATATTAATACAATTTTATGGGGTTTAACATTTTAACATTTCTAAATATTATTTAAACCAATAAAATTGGTAATTATAAATAAATCAAGAAATAGATATCTACTCAGCTGCAAATACTGAAGATAATGCTATTTAAAAGTAGTATTTGTAAAAGTCTTTGAAAAAGTATAAAGCATATGGTATGACAGTGAAAAAGAACATTTAAAAATATAACAGTGCATTGTATCTTTGTAGTAGTTTTTGCAATTAGTAGGACTTTTTGTAAGAAAAGACACAGAGCTAATGAGCTGAACTCTATTTATGCTCAAATCATAATCCAAGATTGATTTTCATCATTATAAACTGTCTACAGGGGCTTACTTTTCTCAATTAGCAACAGAACTTGAGAAGGAAATAATTTTTTCAGAGTTAACTACAGTACATTAATATTATTTCTTATCAATATCATTACCTATTCAAGAAGAAGTTTCAAGAAGAAAGACACTGATTCCTAAATAATGAAAGTCACGTAAGTGAAGATGCTTAGTTTTCCTGGTACAGCAATTTAATACTGCAATACACCCATATTAGGTTGAATGCTCCCTGTTTACAGAACTCTAAACATTCTCACAGCACAGTATTTTTAGAACATATATTTTCCAAGTAACAAAAGAAATGTTCACTATGAAGTAAAAAGTGTAGAGTCCTTCCAACACAAATATTTGGGAAGCATACTTTAACTTATTTTGATTTACTTCACATGCCATTTGGGTGTTTCTATTAAAGTATCTTCCCAGAACATACAGAAAGTGTTTTGATTTCCCTCAAAATAGAAAGCTCCTGTCCTAACCTTTTCACTTTCTCTTTCCAAAAAGTTATGTGTTAAGAAAATTAACAAACAAAACCAAACAGAAAACATCATCAACCATGAAGACAGACTGATATGTCAAAATTTCTGTATAAATAAAACATGCCATGTTGAGAGCACTATAAGAAGCACTAAGCACATGGGTGAATGCTTACTGGAAGATAAAATGAAACAGGAACTCTCCACTTGGCATTGCTATTGCATTTTTAAGAAAATAATTTCCAAAGCATAAGAAGTTCAGTTCACACTGCAAACTTAATCTTATCTGTGTACAGCTCTCCTGAAACCCACTGACATACCATGGATTTTGACATCAATCTGAAAGATGATTAAACAACAAACTTCCAAACTGTTCCTCCATGATGTTAACCTAATATGCATGTATTAAAGAAGAGGAATACCTTAATGCAGATTAAGGCATGAGGCTTTGGATAGAGTAACCTTCTCTAACCCAACTGTATGCAACAGCATGCAATCTAATTTTTTTTTTTTGTTTGTTTTGAAGGCAACTTCTGGCCTTTTCAGGGTGAAGTCTTGTTGGCAGCCTCCTCTGCTACTGGGCTTTTCAGTTCTTCCTAAACTGGGTATTACCAAAGGGCTGGTGTCACAGAATTACAGAATAATCCAAAACTTCAAAAAGTCCCTAGTCCGTGTTAAAGGAGGATCAACAATGAATACATAATTAAACAGAACCACACATAGATACAGAAGGCCTTCAGGATCCCAATACAACAAAATATCACACAATGAAACCCAGTAACTGAATGGGAGGGTTCAACGTGAGGCTATGAAAGTCATGAAATAGACCCCATACAGGTATATGCCACAAATATGTATGTATAAATAATTAATGCCAAAAAAGTACAGTTTCTCAAGATATGATTCAAAATTTTAAGAACTACAAACATGATTCTCATGACAGCAGTTTATCACAAATGTACTAAATTTGTATTTACTTTAAAAACCCTGAAGTTTTAAAATAAAATATAAACATTAACAAACTACATTAGTGATATCTTTCTATAGAAAGTAGGTTAGAGTTTTTATCATTTCCTAATTAAGTATCTTAATTTGATCTTGCATTTATGCTTTTTTAACTTGGCTTCCTAAAGAAACAAGCTTTTTACAATTTCAGTTTCTTGATCTTCTCCAATGACTTCAACACATTGAACATATTATTTAAAAGCTTAAAGTATGTTTAGAAGTCTCAAATTAAAGTTTTTGTTCCCTAAAAGTTTGATTATATAAAATTGGTATGCAGAAAGAAGAGACATGTAAACTGGTTTTCCCACCAAGGGAGAGGAAGGAGAAATTATCCATTCTATTTGGCAGAAAACAGCTGGCCAGTTGTCACAGACTCGGCTCCAAACTAACTGAGGTATCGTTGTGTTTCACACTGGGGAAGGAAGAATCAGAGAACAAAATGATACAAATCTATAGAAAAATCAGCCCTCATTAATTTTATTCCTTTCAAAACAATTTAAGGTTGAGGTTTCTTCAAGTTTTAAGGCAAACAAGTTCCCTAATGCAGTTTTTTTCTCAGCTTCCACAAAGATCCCTTCTTACTCTTGTCTTCCACCTAAAAGCCTTCCCTGAATCTGGTCCAAATGCATACTTTATGACACTGTCTTCCATACATCAGGGTCTACTGCTCTCATTGAAGTCACTCCAGTATACAAAAATTGAAATGAACGTTTTAACAAGTTTTTTATTAACTTAATAAGGCTTTTTTTCTTAGAAAGAGTTTATCCCAATTACAGACATTTAAAAATACTATTTCTTTTACAAAAGAAATTTTCTTTTTAGGCTAAGTTAATATTTCCTAATAAAGATCAAGGGCCAAATCTTTTTATGGAAATCAAATCTATACATATTTCTTGATTAATCTTACACCCCACATGCAATCAGTCCTGAAAAACACAACATTCCCCCCGCCAAACACAAAAAAATCCCCAGAAAACCTATAAAGTTATAAAACAAAGCACTTAATAATATTTCAATTAATTTTTACTATCACCCCTTCTTCTCTTTTATCTCCAGCTCTTTTGAAATTCTTTGTATCGCACTTTTTCTTTGTTCCCCCTTATTATTCTGCTGCTATTGTCCATAACTGTGCTTTGCCTTTAAACTGAACCTTGCTGGACAAGGGGGGATGCTCTTCCTGAAGGTCGAAAAGGAAAATCATTACAAAAGGACTTGGATGTCCTCTTGTATACTGAAATCTCCTCCATTTATTAGTTCTCCACCTCCCCCCCCCCCAAAGAAAAAGAAAAAAGGAAAAAGAGAGAAAGAGAGAGGAATATGCCTCCTAAAGAAGCATAAGTCTGGCTGTCTGTAGTGAGACTTTGAGGCTGTAGGTTTACATTCTCAGCGTGAAGCACCAGTAGCCAGAGAAGACAAGAATAAGGCACATCAAAGATTTGCCACCCTTAGAGAAGCCCTGGGAGGGAGCTGAGAGCCGCGGCGTGCCCGTAGCTCCCCCTGCTGCTGCAGGAGCACCTCCAGCGATACCCTCAGCCCAGGGCCACGGATCCCCCCAAACCTACCGCCACTGCCTTCAGTCCTTACGGCTTTCAGAGGGGTAACATCCAGCTGGACCCGAGAAGGAGCCTGAAGAGACCCCGGCGAAACGCGTGTATGTTTCCTCGCTGCTGCTTTACCAGTATTCAAACGAGATTTCAACAACTGACAGCATTTAAGGCACAGGAGAACAAGTTCCTACATTAGTGCCCAAGGAACGCAACGTTTCGTTTCCATCGTACGCCTACCTCAAAATTATTCAAATAACTTTACTACGATTAGAAACAGCTATAGCATCCTTGATATAAACTACTTTAGGTAATGACAATAGGAAAAACAAACAGGAGAATATGAAGAATGGCCTGGAATATACATTTAAGCTTTCAGGGCATAAAGAGGCTCATCACAATACACTTAAAATACACAAAATTCAGCTCACTTATACTTGCTGAAGGCAAGCTACCTTTTGTTATGTAGAGCACAGAGGCTCATTTTACACAAGAATGAAGTAAGAATGGTTCTAGTAGAAACATAGTAATGGAAAATAACAAGTAGAATTTTTTTGACAAATAGTTCTTTAAGTTATATTTGACAAGGAGATCTCTCTCAATTTTTATTTTTAGTATTAATTTAGTATATTTTTACAAGACCTGATTGAGGAGAGAGGATTTAGATCCACAAGAACAACTCAAGAAGTTCCTGAAGTGTCTTACTTTCAAATGGAAGGAAAAAAAAATAGAAAAAAGGTCAGGGATCCTTCCCTAAACAAAAAAAAAAAGCACTCCACGGTGGTGATGAAATTGATAATGAACTCTATTCCAAACAAAGCAGAACCTACTCCCTCATCAGCAGAGAAACATCTAAGCAAATAACCAAAACCCAAACACAGCTCTCTAAGCATCCAAAACCTCTAAAAACTCAATGAAAAGAAGTAAAGTTTTACTGTTAAAAAGATACAGCTTGTCTTTCAATTCGGAAACCATAGCACACTAAAAAAAAATACGTATATACACTATATATTATATAGACACATATATAAATATATATACACTTAGCAAATTCTATTAAGAAAGCATCTTTCAAGTGATGGATAGCTAGTGTTCCTGGTTAAATAATTTCTCAGTAAGGAATATGTACACATTGCATTCATATTTTAATTTTTTACTACATGTCTGCAGACAGTATCTGCTTACTGTTATGAAAGGCTGGAGGAAAAATATAGGTTACAGCTAAACTGTAAGCACCACTGGCTAAGTCCACCTTTTCAAAAGTCCAAACTACAAAAAGTATTCAAAAAGTTTCAATGCCCAGAAACAACCATTACAGTACATCAACCAAGCAATGCAAATGCCCATGTATGCAACCTGAGCCTGCTTCCACTGGAACATACTTCAATTTCACATACGCCATAAATTAAGTCATCTTACACCACAACTGAAGTGGACTAAAGGCGTCACCATTACAGGCACTGATGGTTAACACTGGTGACAACAATCTGTCCAGCCACTGCACTGCAGCCTCCTCCCTACTCTTTAAGCCTCTAGAGTGATCTATCAAAGTTTGATAAAGTAAAAGATTTCCATTGAGTCAATGTTTTAGATACATCATCTAGTGTGGACAATTGAGTAAGTGTTTACAGTCTTCCAGGGAAACTCGTTACAGGTGACTAACCTCTAACCTCCACTGATTTCTCCACCGCTGAGCCCATGCCTCAGTGGTTTGAGCTTAAATCTTATATTCAAAAATGGCTTACGAATGAGACGGCCTTAGCAAGCACCAACTTCCTCACAGGTCAGGGCTTAAAAGTTGTCATAAAATGATGCAAAAGGCAATCTGCCCCGACTTAGGAATATTATAACGGTTACAATGCAAAAGTGTTTTATCCCAGGAATTTGATTTTCATGGCGGCTATATGTTTCTGTATAGTTCCCTAAGGCAGAGGCAGTTACCATCAGACTTCTGCTCTGAGGTTCTCCTTCTCCAGAGAATCCTATAGAAAAGGCCTTGCACCAAAAAGCACGTGTCTTCTTGAAAACAGCCTCTTACAAACTTTTGAAAATACCATTCAGATTTCATTCTTTCTTGAAATAATTTTCTTGTCCCAGTGAAGCTAGCAAGTAAAGGAAAACTTAAAAAGCAGCAGTAACTACTGTGTAAAACTCAGTTCTTGAGCAGAAGAGCTTCTGAACAGGTTAGTGAAGAATTCCTAGTCAAGAAAAGCCAATATCCTGGTCCAACCCTCGGTTCTTTAGAAGACAAAGCAATACTTAAGGTCAAAATGGTCTGGATGCCCTTCAGACTAATGAAGAAAAGATCTTAGAAATGTAATTAGAGTTTAGGTATACTAATCGAGCGAGAAAAGCATACACCCAGTGCTGTACTTCCATTCCCCCAGCACGTTACATTTACCCTTACAGCTGATGGGTACAGCATGTTGCAACGCTAGGCAGAATAGCTGGATTTGGCATTGCCAACTGTCTAATTTTATCATAAATACCATGGTACTTGTTATTTTTTCTTAAAATTTCAGTTTAAGTCATATGATCATACGGGTAACAGTGTTTATTGGAGAAAACATATAGCACCCTCTACATGTAGAAAATGTTAAAAAAAAAAAACTCTCAAGGCTCAAAAACCAGAAGGCAAATAAAAAGAACGCAAAACACATTCTTTTTACAAGTAGATTTATGAGCAGCACAACTGGTGAAACCTGATTTTCTATGGCTTTTTGTCTCGTAGTTGATTCACTGATGTTTAACAAGGTGCAAACCCAGATTAAGTTTTTCCCATGGCTGTGCATTTCTAACAGCTTTTCCCCCATTCAGATACCACAGAGCCAAAAAAGAAGTTTTAGCTCTTTCTACAGTTTTTCCCATCTCTGAGAGCTCTACCAGGATCCCTCTCCTCTCAGGAAGGGGTAGGGGAAGGAGAGACATTTTCTTTATGTGACTCAAGTTTCTGAAGTAACACCAAGAAAACGATCTTTTTAAAAGCAAAGCAACTAGCAAGTATTCAGTATTCAATTAGCAAGCAGTCAGTATAAATACCTCAAAAACCCCAAAACAACCCATAGAATACATATGAACAAACCAGTATTTAGTATTTTTGATGCTGGGAGTAAAATTCTCATGTCCCAAAGCACTCTATATTTAAAAATTAATATTTTCCACATACATGTTATATTTTATGTCATGATTGGTTCTGTTTTGTACTAATGGTAGACTGGCTACAGGACACCAGGATAGATGGTAAAACAACTGGTGCAATTTATCATGCAGTACAGCCATATACAAAGCAAATGAGCATTTAAAGTAAGGTAAATGTATCAGCACCTGATCAAAAAAGATAACACTGCAATACTGTTGCTTGTAAAGCATGGTCTAGTTGTTATCTTGCTGTTGGATGGATTTTTCTTCTAAGAAGGTCACGTTTACACATCACTTTTAAGTAGACACAGAAGAATTACCATGGCTATTCCTATACTAAAACAGTTGACTTCTTAGGAAGGCCCCCAGTGACTATCCTTCATTCTCTACCTTACAGTGTATTTTCAAGAAGTCAGTAGGAGACTTGGCTGTCTGCAAGTCCTCTTTTCCTTACCAAGGTGACTTAAACTCGAGCAGCAGAACCAGACATGAATGGACAGAGCAGCTTAGGTAAGGGAGGGAGAAACACACACAGACACACAGAAATGGTGTGATCACAAGGTTTCCTTAGGGAGGCAGACTAAAGAAAGCAACAAGTTCTTAAGTGAAAGAATGTGCCAGTAATGCCATTTTTAGGGCAAACAGACTATTCCTATGTAAGTAATATGCTGTTCCTTTTCAGCTATACAGCAAACCAGGAAAGACTGTGTTGAGAAAGTTCTAACCAAGAGCTTTGCAGATTCTCTCATGTCACATGGCAATTTTCTAATGAAGAGTTTAAGCATTTAAAAATAAACATGTTAAAATAAAGGACGAAAGCATACCGTTACACAATACTGATCAAAAGAAAAAAAGTTAATGTTTCAAATATTGTAATGTCTATAGACCATTTAATTCCATACTTAAATTAAAAAAAAAAAAAGGTGATATTTTTAATATACATATATACATAGAAAACCCTGCATTTACTTCTGAACTTAAGGATCTAGTAAGTTTGATGAAAACAGAAATTTCTTACTGTGATTCTCTTCATATCTAGCTGTCGGAGCTGCATCATATGGTGGACAACAGTGTATTTGTACCATGTCTCCTGAGCTATTGGATTGCCATCAAGGGTGATATCTGACAAAGATGAGGAATCGGCAAGGCACAGAATATCCTCAAAACTGCAACCAAAAAAGTTTAAAGTTTTAATGTCAGAGTAGAAAGAATTTTGAGATGGAAGATTTTATTTCTTAAGGATAGGACATTAGTATTTACCTGTACTGAAAAAACCTCACCCATCAATATTGTGCATGATAAATTATTTTGAAATACCAACAGCTGCTGCTGTTAAACTTTTAATCTCTTCACATACGGATAAAAAGAGATGCAGAACAAGGAGAACTTGTTAACTATGGGACTACAGTTTAACCCCCCAAAAAGAAATCCTAGAATAGGATACATATCAAGTCACATTCCAACAAATAATACGAGGTGTATTTCCTATCAAAGCCAGCATGAAAACCATGGAAAATACAAGAACAAAGCCAATCACAAATACCACATAACAATCCTGGGTGTTTTTAACATCATTAAATATCAGAAGAAAAACAATTACAAAAGCATCTATTATCTTCAAAACAGATCTGTCTATTGCTCTGAGTTCAGTTTACAAACACTAACAAGTTGGCTTTTTGGAAAACAACTGACTTGGTTTCCTGACAAAAATAACTGTCCTGTGTAAAATGCATTCAGAGATGTACAGCCTGTATCATATTCCTTTCATTGAAGATAGAATGTAAAAAGAAAGCATCTGACTCAGAGAGTATTTTTAAACAACAGAGAACTATTTAACTTGATTTAAAAAAAAGCTGAGTTACAGTTAAAGTTACAGTTATGTAAGTAAATATGATTTCCTAATGCCTTTTAAAAAATTGATTGCAGTGTATAACTGTACAACTGTGCACCCATCCTTATGCGCTTCAGCCTTCATAAATCAAGTCTGTGTTATGAAGGGGATTAAGTACAAGTGGAAAATATGAAATAATGTGACTTGGTGCTTTTTGAGAATGAAGTTTTTAAAAAAACTTCAAAAATACAGAAGAATCAATCATGATCACATAAAAATATAAACAGAGGATCATTTTGCTAGATAAACAAATACTTAATGACATTCTGAAACAAGAGACCATTTCTAAAGTGGAAAATATGGAATTATTGCCTTTTTTTATATATATATATTCTGAGAATCTTCCTGATTGCATCAACTGCTTATAGTTCTCACTTTTGGCAGCAGGAAAAGTCTTCCTTCACTAGTACTTGGACAGACACCAAACCTTAAGTATGCCCTGAACTTAGGGATCAGAAATCGTCTGCAGTACAGATGTTCTTATTAAAGCCAGCCATTGAATAAAGTGGCAATTGCCTTTATCATTGATATCGCTTAGCTTTCAAAAAAGTATACAATAATCTGTGGAGGACTAACATTCAGCTGCAAAGGGCTTCGGATCTAACAGAATTTTAAAATAAGATATCCCTGAAAGATTCTAGGTATTAGATAAAACAATTTCTGCAACAACAACAGAAAGAAATATGGATAAAATATAAGAATAATATAACCAAATAACAATCAGTTTCAACCAGCAGAAGAAAGCCATGACTAAGCTAGGAGTCAGTGGGGATAAGTAGTAGCTAGCAGGAGTAAAGAAAAGAAATAACCTAATAAAAAAATATCTCAAAAAAACCAATGCAATTAGTACAACACACAAGTAACTCTTACAGTATATACCAAATGGATGCATCAGAAAAATGTCAGTGAAGTGGAAGATTCTACTACCTTTCTGTTTAGTATATTGAAACAAGATAAAAACTAATAGAAAATGAACTATGTCCAGATTCCAAGGCAGTAAAGGTGCTTAGCATATCTGAAAAATTAGGTGTTTTGTACATGTGGTTAAGAAAACAAGTTTGATTATCATTTTCCGTTTCCTTTCCATAAAAAAGGTTGCACAACCACATTTTTGGAAGATCAGGCTGACATACTACTTAAAATATATACTCCATATGTCCTGAAGATAAAAGATTATCTTCCCAAATGACACAGAAGTTAGGTAAGCAAACTTGTGAACATGTTAGAATAAGAAAAGATAACTGAATTTCTGTTGTGCTAGAATAGATTTTGCCTGACAAATAGGAAAATTTTTTGGTGTTCAAAAATAGTTTCAAATAATGTAAATATACTTATTAAAAGCATTAAATATATTTACTCTAAACACTTCCCACCAAAGAGTAATTCTGCCATTACATGTGATTTACAGATTTTTAATAAAACCAAGGTCTTCAGGAAATGACAGAAAAGTTGAAAGTTTGCTAGTGTTTCCAAGACCTTCCACTCATACACACTGCAGTGCTTTGAAATTCTCAGTGCCTCAGCACACCAGAGCATTCATTCTGGAGCTAAAACAGATGTGCTTGCTTTATGCTGCTTTTCGCTGCCCAATTTTAGAGTAAAACAGTAGTGCAAAATAGCTACGTTTTCACGTCTTTGTATACACATATGAAAAACAGAGCTTTTGAAATTCAGTGTCAAAAACTTAATACACTGTACTTGTCAGACTGGCATCCCAATCCTAAGCCAAGCAAAGCTTTAATGTAATACACTTACCAAACAGCCTGCATACTTTACAAGCAAGCTTCTGTCTGCTTCTCAGCACGCAGACCGCTGTGACAGAGCCAAGCGGTGACCACCCCACAGGAATCAGAGGCCACGTCTCAATGCTCTCTCTAGCCTCTGTTCGCCACAAAGGAGTCTAACCTGCTCCTGAAATTCAAAGCAGCTGTGGATGATGCCGTTTCAGACTGTCTTAGTCAATCTTCTTGATTGGAATGTCTGCTTCTCTTTCCAAAAGACCTTCTCCTACAGGAGTCCCACCAAACAATTGCAACCACCTCTCCTTCCCTGCCTGCCTTTCTTCCTAGATGAATTTATCTTTGCTAAAATGGTAGTTTCAGCAACACAGAAACGAGTTGCGAATTTGGGCTAAATTACTAAAAAGTGTTTCCTGGAAACCTTTTCAGAATAGATCAGTTTTACATCTTGTGTGCATTCTCGGAGTCCTGCATCCAATTGTCCCCTCTGCGAGAGGGTATGGAAACCCACTTCTCCTGCCTCATATGAGAACGCAGCAATCACTAAGCGGCGGAGAATTCTGGAGTGGTATAATCTCAACCCCCACCAGCAGCAATACACATTCACATGTGCACATTTAGTAGGCAAGACCAGGACACGGGAACACTTGTCTTCTGTTACAGCCTGCCGACTCAGGAACACAGTTGTTCCTTCGCTATACATTTGCATTAAGGATTTTTTTAAAGCATGTTCCACAAAGGGGAAAAAGCCCTGGAGAAAAGATGATAGGCAACATTCTGTAGTCCGACAGAACATCCAACAGAGAACTGTATGCTCAAAAAACCATTCAGGCAAAGAAGAAAACTTGGGTTTTCCCAGGTTTCTACCACTAAGCTACTGATGAAAACAGATGTTACCACAATCAACCTTTCATTCCCCTCGTACTACTTTTGTTAAAATATTTAATAGAGTATTTATGAACTTTTCATTCTGCTGAGGAAAAAAAAGATATTTTCTTGTTATTATTGGGCTAAGAATGTTCCTTCTCTCAGGTTTCCAATTCAGCAACCAAATGAAGAAAAACAATTACACATCCTTTGAGCTGGTATCCAACAATTCCCATATGGCTAGACAATGTGCCTTACTAAATGAAATAGCCAATGTAGCACTGCCCCGCACAGCAGTGTTAACTGTGAAAATATGTATTTTGTTTCCAAGATTAAAAAATGGTCTTCCCTGGTTTCATATTTTGAAAAAAGAGCAATAACCCTCCTTCTGGATCTCAGTGGCATCTCCTTCCTGAAGAAAATAGTTTCTGTAATCTCTTCCCAGTACCTCATGACAAATTCAAAATGGGGTTTCTCCCCCTTCTTTATGACTAGTTCTAGAGATACATATATTACTTTCAGCTATCAAGTATGAATGCCTGCAGTTTAACTGCTAAATTTTTTTTTGGGTGAAACCACAAGTAGGACTTTTTTTTGTTTCAGATCAGCATCAGCTTTTACAGTGTTTGATTTTAACTAATATTATCTTGCCAATACAATCTTTTTTTACTAAGAGCTCTGCAGAGAAGCAGCAGCATTCTGAGGCCTCCTCTGAAGCACGAGGGAAAAAGAACGTCAGTGATTAAACCCAAGATAGATTCTCATGCCTTAAATAGTGACAATTTTAAAGAGGCATTTCCAAATCTTTTACCAAAATATTAGTTCATATGTCAGTATGTATCAATTTAATACTCAAGGATTTTTGCTGACATACAAAAATAGGAAGCAGCAAAACTTTCCATGGGAGCATGGCCTCAAAAATGCTATTTTTTTAGGAAATGATCACTAATAAATACTTTAATGAACCAATAACATAAATATATCCAGCTTTTGGCAATATATTTTATTTCCATTTGCAGGTTGTATTTATGCAACTATAGATAAATGAATTAGGGTATCTGTGTATCAGTTTGATTGTCTGAAGGAAACTCAGTTGTATAGACACAGCTGTTTCTAGGAAAAATATTTTTGAAAGTTACCATACTATTACTGGGCACACAGTAAACCCAGGTAAGTGACTCATAAAACCATACAGAATCATTTAAAAGGGTTGTAGGAATGTTCAGATGTAGCACATCAATTCACTAGTATTATGGTTGCATGTAACTTCTTCAGTCAGTTCAAACAGTATCAAGCCAAGTATCGGGACACAGACAGTCAAGAGTACCATTTTCCTGTTAGAAGCATATCTACCACATAAATCAGGAACTGATGGGGTTTTTTGCCTTCAAAACTGCTATATGCAGTAGAAGGTTATTATTTCAAAAACCCAAGCTAAGTGTTGTCATTGAAAGAAATTTTTTGTTTGTTTTAAAATCATGTCTGGTAAATAAAGAGTTAAACTGATCCACCCACCTACCTATTCACATATGTATACAAATGTATAGAAGAGCAAAGTCTTTCTTTACATGAAAACTAAGACTAGATCTATCAATAGTTCAACTGAAGCCCCAATGAATAAATGACAGTCATGATAAAGTGCCAAGAAGCAAGCTACCAATTATGTGAAGTTTGATAAATCTACTTTAAAACCTCACAGAAAAACAGACATTTTTCCTTCTTTGCAGACTGTTAAAATAACATGAGCTTGCATCAAACAACCTGAGAAAGGAGTCAGAAAGCTACACAAAATATAGCAAGTATATAAAAAGATACAGAAATCCCACTGACTGCAGTGACGCTCCCTGATGGCAAGGGAGCCAGTACTGCAGTCCCCTCTTTGTTCTTGCCAAGCTAAGACATTTTGTAGAAAAGCAGAAACAAAGGGCATGTTTCAATTCTGGAAATTATTCAAGAGAGGCAAAATGCTAACCCTTTCTCTTGCAGATTAATTAAGAGAAATGCATATTAAAGATTACTGCAGTTCATCTCTGATTTTTAAAGGCTTAATACCCTTGAGTATTTAAGGAGATGTACTGCACTGGTACTTTAAGAACCTAAGGAACACAGACAAGTAGGTTGGAGCTGTCTGCAAAAGCCATAATGCAGGTCAACTTAAAATATTCAAGCACCTTTTACAATAAAAGCTCATACTAAGTATAACATTTTACAAAGAGCACAGATACCACAAGGACAGCACACTATTGCCAGTAATTAGAACATGAAGCATCTTTCCCCTATCCCACATTAAATCATTTGATTCTAAGCAAAGAAGGCTGGTCGTGATTAAGGGATTAAAAAAAAAAAAAAAAAAAAAAAGAGGGATAAGAGGGATATACCAAACTGGAGATAATGCAGGCATTTTTTTTTAAAAAATAAATATTGGCAATAGTATAAAAGCAGACTCCAAAAATGCATGAATCTGGATAAAGCATAGAAGACAAACATTTCTATCTATTTATAACAAAATGCACTTAGTAACTTGAAACTACAGTAGCTTTGAAAGTTGAGCTATTCTGCTTCTGCCATCTGGCTTGAAATGGAAAATAACCATGAATATATCATATCTTTATTAATATACAGACAAGTAAAACACAAGCATGAAATAATCTAATCATTGTAAGCAGAATCTGACTCAGCAGTTTGTGTAACTCCATAAATACAGGGATTGTATGTTAGGTATAATATGTACCTTATGTAATGTTGCTTTAACAGATGTGTAGTTTAAGACTAAAAATATTTACAGAACTATTTTTAATTTTGATCCTCATTGTAAACAGCATAATTTTTTAAATAAAAAAATATGGGTTTTTTTTATAGAATACTTTTAGTACAACTATATTTAAATGCAAAGGGTTTCAAGAATTTTTATGTTTAAAGTAGAAAATACACAATGGCTTGATTATGCTACCTGATACAATAGGAAAAAAAAAAAAAAAAGAAAAAGTATCTGCATTCATAGTGTTTGAATTTAAGTTTTAATGAAATGCAGCTCCAATAGGATACTTCAAATTACTGATAGGAAGCAAACTGGTATTTCCCTTACCTAGATATATTGTTGAAGCTGAGGAAGAGACGCTGGAGATGGGGCAAAGTATCCACATCTTTCTAGAAGGAAAGATAGAAGTATAAATTCAGTAGCTGGAAGTAGCTCTTGAATCTCTCTACTTTGCCTGATAAAACACTTTCATTTCTATATGCTATAACCTTGCTGCACCATTGATTTCTGTTGAACGTGCAGCTCCATTTCTCCCTAGTGCAGACTGCAAGGGAGTGTTTCAGTGCAGATATCTACTCTGCAGAACAAGCTGCATCACTTGCAAAGCAAATGATGTTAAAGTAAAGAGGATAAGGCTGCTGCTCGTTTCTGAACGAGCTTTTGGGAAATAAGCCAAGGTGCTGTCTCAGCATTTAAGCTGCAGGATAAACACACTGTAAAAAAAAAAAAAAGTTCATTTTATGACCATGCTGAAATAAGGTTTTTGAAGTGCAATACAGCAGTGCAATTAGCGCTACCAAAGAGCAGTTGCTCTTCTGCCAGAGAACTATCTGAAGGACTCTGTCACCTTTACAATTAAAATTTACAAGAATGAATGAGTTTCCAGAAAGAGTAATGGTGAATTTAATACACGCCACTAAAAACCTCTGCAGAAAACTTCTAAGTAGCAAATAGCTCAAATATTAGTAAGATGAAACATACCAAGTAAAATCAAACTTCATTTACGAAATATAAATCCGTAATGGCCAGACATGCCAGGCTGCAGGATTCTGTATACCATTCGCACCCCTGACCCCTCAGTTACGAGCCTGCATCTCCTTATCCAACTAAGGAGCCCACTCCAACTTGCAAGCCATGGACACAAACCTCTCGCTCACAGTACAGGGAAGCGTCACGCAGTTCACTGCCTTGATTTTAGCTACAAATCAATTCTACAGCCCTTCCTCCCTCCATCCAATTTGTGACATGTCTACATAGCATTCCAGAGGCAGAAACAGTTCATTCTGCCCAAGCAGGTGAACACCAGGCAGCTCCAAGCAAGCCGTGCAGCAGCTATCGGTGACACGCTGCAAGAGCAAACAGGCACTGCTGAGAGCCATAGCTCACACACAATAACCGGGGCTTAGGAGCTTGGGCCTGCACTTGCCAAACTCCCAGTTCAGAGCTGAACCCTCCCAGATCAGACCGTGGAAAGGCTGAGCTCACGACAGCATTACATCTGGACACCCCCTCCGTCCCTCAGTATTGATGCTTCAAGGGGTGGGGGTGCATGACACGGATGGACACACACATGAAGATAGGCATTGTAGGGTTGTGCAGAATAATTCTTAAGCAGAAAAGACTTCAATTAATCAAAGAATTTTGCACTGAAGAATACAAAGTAATTTCCCCTGATGACAGTAACTAGTATGGTATGTTGCTGTCCTGTAAAATATGTTGCAAGTCTCCCAGGTGTGACAGCAAAGACATTAGGTGTTTGAGGAAAAAAAAAAACAAAACAAAACAAACAGGATTGGTGGAAAAACAAAACAAAACAAACCCCACAGGGCAGGAGCTCTTTTGTGAAAAGATGGTGAACACCTTGACCAGCCCTCCCTCAAGTCTAAGATCAAGCTACAAATGACAAAACCCGAAACTCTAAGCTTTTAATACTTCAAAGCAATCAAACAGGTCCATCTTTCAAACAAAAATACAGCTTATCTTCCTAACGGTGGGCCCCAATTCACAACTGTATGGAAAGTAAATAGACTTTCCATCTTTCACGGATGTATAGATTTGTGCTTTTAATGGCATATGAGATCACTTGTAATCATTTATCCTGTTTGCTATTCTTCAGACTTCTAGAGTAGTCAGACTTCTTGAAGACATTTCCAATCCTGTAAAATATGATTCTTCTACAGTCCAAACCTCAGGACTGCCTTTTAAAATTCTACTGCTTTAGAAAAACTATAATTTCTTCTTACAAAAATAACTATTTGTGATTCAAGGATTTCCAGTTCCTAATGAATACTTCAAAGATAAAAAAAATACTCCCAAAATTGCTAATCTAAGGCCAGTGGATTGTAAGAGATTATTACATGTTAAATTGCTCATACAAACTATAATCTAGTTGGATAACTTAAATTATTCAATATAGTTAACTGCAATGCACATGGAGTTCAGTGTGGTACCTCATTTTGTTTGACAAATGAGAATATCATCTTTTCCACACAAGAATAATATACTTAGAGCAGGTGTTTGGGCGTGGTGAAAAATAAGGAAGGTTCACAAAATGTGTACTGAAAGTTATTTAAATAATTAAATATATTATATTTCATGATTTTGGGAGAGCAAACTTTTTAAAATTGTGGTTAGATTCTTTCATTTAAAAAAATAATCAAGTTTTAAAAGTTTGTTCATAATTATAGTGTTGTCATAGTAACTAACTAAAACACAGTCCAAAATCTAAACTAAAACACAGAAACTGAAGTCTTTTAATGAACTTAGAGTGAAAGTTTTGCTGTTAAGTGCTACATCATAACTATGTCACAATTAAAATGACACCCCACACCCAACTCCCCCTCAAGTCAGCCATAAGAAAACCTAAACCTCATCTTAAAGGAAAGAAATCTAAACCCCCTCCCCTCAACTACTCCAGCAGTAATATAACAATATATTAGATATTCTTTCCATAAAATGACACATTTGCTTCTATGTTTCTGGATTTTCAGTAATATCATACTGCAGCAGATTCTAAATTTCAATACAAAAGTAAAAGTTTTAATTTTTTCAGGGTGTTTGTCCTCAAAAAAAGATCAAAACAAGTTTAAGTAAAAAAATACATGTACATTGTTACATACAGAGAAAAATAAAATATCTATCATTAAAAAAAGAAAAAGATTTTATTTTAGAAGAGAGACATATATTACTTTATGTTTCAGACAGTATGACATGTCCAAGACTTGACTTCATATGATTTAAGGGACCTTCTCTAGACAAAGGAGAGTTAGCACCATACTTGTTAAAATCACCATCCAATTAAAAAGAAAACAAAAATACACACACACACCCCACCATGCCATTAGAATTTAACCCAGGTAAGAAAACACCCCAAAACCAGTTCGACAAAATGAAGTACTTCCCTGAACAGAACACCATCGTCTGAAACACTGTCTCTGGCCAGGAAAGACTAACATACTAAATAAGATATAGCACAGAGTCCAAGCCTATAACTCACTAATTCAAATTTCACACCGACTCTCCATTTGTGACTACAGGAAGGAAGGAGAAAGTACCAACTACACCCATGAGGGGTGAAAAGGCAGCAGCTACAAGCAAGGAAGAGAATTCTAGGTAACATAATCAAAGTAGGGGGAAGGTACAATAACAGAATCAGCAATAAGCACAAATTCCTTATTTTTTTTAAGTGTAAAAACAGTTCATTTATGGCAAGTACCAGAAATTCAAGAAACAAAAGGCTCATCAGCAATAGGAGACCAAGAACTAAAGGAATTATGAGGGCCAGAAAAATAAAGGTATTTAAGTCAACTTACTGCATTATTTTTAAAGTGTTTGATCAAATAATGTACTTGCTGTACCTGAACTACGAATCATAAATTGCAAAGTGAAAAGCTTTATTTTTTAAGAACATCAAGTCTTACAATGTCAGGTTAAAACTTCAATTGGGAAATTATGCTTTTAAGATCAATACTTATTTCTCTGCGTTTGCCTCAAACATTCTTAAGAAGATGAAATTTAAGGTAGTCTGACTGCTTAGCTGAGCTACAGAAATTAAGATAGGTTTTGTTTCCAGGAAACAAAATCATCATCCATTTTCCAGGAAACAAACTTACATGGAAGAAGAGTCTCTAAATTTATATGTTAGAACCACAAAACTGCTTCAGAATCTTCTTTTTCCCCCTGGAGAACTACCATGAGCTATCAAGATTTGAATCACTACAAGTGATCACACTTGTTATACTAGTTATACAAACTAACACCAAAAATAAATTGCTGTTTGTTTCACCTTTATGTTGTAAGAGTAAATATAGCAGCAGAACAAGAAAAGCAACACAATACACAAGATTTCACAAATCTGAGATGCTGATAAAAAACAAGTTACAGTAATAGTCCATTTTGTTAAAAATAAATAAAAAAAAAAAAAGAAAAAAGACAAGAGCTTTGATCCTTACTATAGCAGAGACTTGATTATGACGAAGGTTGAGCTCTGTGAGTGAATCCAGTCCATTAAGGTTTTCTACAATGGTTAGCAGGTTTCTGGCAAGGTTTAACACTCTCAGTTCACTCAAATGACTGATGTTCTCTATTTTAGTAATCTGTGAAAGAGGTATAATAAAAAAATGCTTACCTTGTTTTATATAGATATACAATAGATACACGATGCGCATACATTGTTTTTTAAAAGTATACATGAATAATCAACTTCATACAATAGCCTGCTGCTTGTGTATTTTTCTAAACCATGATAATCATATCATAAATTGTTGAAAACAAGCTACAGTCTGCCAGAGACTAAGTACCAGGATTCACCTCATTAATACTTTCCTTGTCATACTGCAGTAAAACCAGTTGACACTTAGCTTCCTTACCATCAGAAATTAGGTAATTTCAGCTGGGCTGCTCTGTAGCAGCACCCTTGAAGACACCATAAAACTAAGAGGACACTGACCATATCATGGTGTGCCAAACTGGGGAAATTTTGTGCACAGTTGATCCTTAATTTGTCTGCAAAGGCACTCAAACACATCCGAACTGCCTGGTGCGTGTCCTACAAGACTATGCAGCATCCCATCTCCCTACCATCGCAGAACTCTGCACCGATTTCACTTTGTGCCTCTTAAAAGACCAGCAGCAGCATTCACAGCTCTATCTACAGGAGCCCCACAGACAGATTTTTCTGGCAGATGATGAGGACAGGAACTCGCTGCGAGTCAAGGGCAAGGAGCAGCCACAGACCTCTGGAGAAGAGAGCAATTATGCTGAAATTGGAATTTGTAAGGAAGTTTTACGAGCAGGTAATTGCTGGAATCAGTAAAACACACTCAGAAGTTTGAAAATAAAGCAGCAGGATGCTTAATTTGGATACACAGCACACTTGCTTGACAGTCACCAGCACTTCTTCGGCCACTCATGGCTTCCTGTGATTAGAAATTGGAGGGATCAAACAAAGCGACTAAACTACATTAAACAGGCAGCTGTCCGAGGTTTGTTTTTATACTTAGTTCCCTATTTTAAAGATTCAGGTAACATTGACTAAAAAAAAAAAGGAGTAGTAATAGTTACCGTCCCTTGATTTTATTTTGACTTCTAGAAATGCCACCATGTTTTACAAAGACATTAATTATTGCTCTGTTGAGCACCACAGGGACTGGTGGTTTTATTTCTTAGAGTGATCCACTCTACATTCTCTACCCAGATATTTTTTTCTCATAGTAGCCTGCAATCTGTCCTCCAGCATCTACCTGGACTTTTACACAGGACTTGCGTACAGCAACGTACCATGGAGAAGATGAAGCATTGCCACTGCACAGGAGGATATTCCTGTCATATTCTCACTGAAACCCATGCTATGTGGCAAAAAGAAGGCAGCAGGTTATCCTGAGGAAAAAACTTCAGCCTTCCACTGCGTGTGGCAGCACATCCAAAGATACAGTGCACGAAGCTACTAACAAGTATAATGAGCTCCCTCTCAATGAGGGTGATCCCCGACTGGACCACCGCAAGCTCCCTCCAGCAGCCGGCTGTGAGCCACACTGCTCCTCCCCACAGCTGCCAGCAGCAAGTGGATGCGGACGAGCAAGGTACCTGTGGGTGTCACACACCTTCCCAGTGATAACGAACCTTCTGAGGCTTTAGACCAGCACAGATCTGGCCGTGCCAATTGCCAGAAAGCGTCTGGCAGCTGCTGGGATGGGGCAAGAGGTAAGGCAGCTGTTATTTAACAGATTGAAAACACATAATGATGTTGGTAATTTTCATACATACAGATACATACATATATACATGTATATATACAGATATATACATTTATCTATGTATATATCTGTAAGTCTGTGACGTGTGACTTGAATATGCTGCTATAAAAAGTATTTCAGCAATCTTTCCATTAAAAAGCACACATAAGTAGATAACAAAACCAGAACTAAATAACATCTTAGACCAACTTTTGATTCAACCGCACCTTCCATTTATGCGTATTATATGAAGAAAATAAAAATCATCAGAATACAAAAACATTACAGCAAAAGAAACAGTAAATACCACCATTTGGAACAATATACTTAGACAGAAAGACTTGTACAAGCAAAGCCAAGAGCAGATGGTTAGCGGGAAGAGCACAGACCTCTGCAGATGTCTGCTGAGCCAAAATTACTGCATGCCACAACGCAGAGTATTAACCCTGGCATTTTACGCCTATCACCAAGATAATGATTTCCTCAGCAATGTATAGAGATACTCCTCAACACTTTGCTAAGTTTTAAGATTACTGGATTTTCTCTGTTTCAATTATGCATGCACACATGAAGATACACCACCTTTTAGTACATACTATTAGGTGTGAATTAGATAACAAGACACTTTTAGAGGACTTGATATTTTTTTTTACTAAAAAGAAATTATGTGTGACTATTTTTTATTAATTATAAAGGAGTATTATTCACCACTTTTAGTTGCTTTTTCAAACACGTAACTGAAAGACTTTACTTGTAAACATTGAACAAAAACACCATTCTATTTTCTTGTTTACTTAGCTGTGAAATAGATGTATTTCAGAAAAGACTGTTACGCACCACATAATCATTCAATAATTAAACTGCACAAAAGTTGCATCTTTTAACACATATTTCTGAGATTACTGCAAAGAAGTCAAGGCCTGAAAAAATCAGGTTGCTTTTTTTTTTTCCTTGAGCTTTTGGCAAGGAAAATGATTCACAGAACACAAAAAATAATTATAATGACTTTGTAAAATTTAACACATTATAGAACAAATTTCATTATAAATAACGTTCCATTTCAGCTTGACTCAATTTTCATGCATCAGTTCACTAGAAGACAGAGTAAAGTCCATATTAACCCTATCCAAAATAAAAAGGTTTTAAAGATATTTACATGAAACATATACCATTCACACTATTTACCTTGGCAACAAAGACCATGCCAACAATCAGCGTTCTCTCAACAGAATATTCAGAGTGCTTGGAAGTACACTATTTAGAAATTAAATATTTAGTTCAAAACTAAATTTAAGCTGTAGCGCATTAAATATACCACGCACACAATCACATGCAGGGTCTCTGAATGATGTAGTATTTTCTGTCCATATTAGCATGTTAATAACCATAGAAACAGAGTCTCTACATAAAAATGTAACTGAATGTTATTAATATGCTGTATTTTCTTACTAATTTTTACTGGCAGTATTAAAATCAAAAGCCTTACTAGATCACGTAGGAAAACAGGCAAAGAGTAGTAATATGATTCACATTCTCTCCTTTTTGTAAAGCGGAGGCATCGAGTGTAATATTTCACTAGGCATTACACTGAAATTTATTTATTTTTTTAACCTTCTTTCAGTTATTTATTATATGGATTTTCTTTAAGTAGTAATGCATTTAAAATCATCTATACCTCAATGTTTTAAAGCACATCCAGTTCCCAGTACATTTCTCACTTGGGCAGGAGAAACCTCAAAGTTCAAACCAAATCACATTATCCAAAAAAGCCAGCACCCAAATAAATCAAAATATTTTCCCAAAACTGAACAAAAATGAAATTTTCCTCCTGTTTTGCCTCACATCCAACCTCTTGGAAACATTCCAGTCTTAGAAGTTTTACAATCTGCATTCCATCTATGGGATTGATTTACAACCCAAGGGGGAAGGAGGGACTAAGACAGGAATCCAGCTTTCCTCTTAACTGCTACTACTCCATGAAGGTTAACAAAAATAAATAATTTCTAGCAAGGCTCTAGCACTACTTTTGAAAAATAAGCTTGATAATATTGATATTCTGGCCATATTCTACTTGAGTATTTATATTCTGCATATATAGAGAGGGACCACTAATATTTCTTACCTTATGTAGAACTACTGTGTGTAATGAAAGAGTTGACTTTTCTTGTTAGCCTAATGCATTTCAAATACCTTTAATATAACTTGTACACAAGATTTAATTGTCCAGTGATTCTCTTGGATCACAGGTAACACATAAGAGATACTGCACATTTTTAACAATATCTTTGAACACTAAAAAAGTTAAAATCATTGCAAGCACCTTAGAATACTTCTGTAGTGAATTAAATTACTGAAGAATGAAAACTGTTTTGTCAGATATTATGTAATGGATATAACACATAAGATATTTTAGTATTTTATTGTAAATATGTCCTATAACATACACAAACCATAAAGGGGAAAATGGTAGTAAAAAGAATAATGCTTTTTCTTGCCAGATACGTGAGCACATTCAATGTTCTCAGAAAGAATTGTAGAATATCGCATTCACTGAAGAATCAATCTGGTAAAATTACTTGCCAAAAGGCATCAGGAGGATTTACTGGATTTTGCTATAACCCGCTACATTGAATTTTACAGGTTTTATTTAATGACATCAGAGAAGCCAAACCATGAAAACAAAGACTATGGAAAAACTCTGTTCTGTATCATAACTGAGAAATAGTAATAATACTGTAGCAATTTGTATTCCAAAGTATATTGCAGTAATAATATTATTGTTGCCAGGCAATACCATTTAAATAGTAGCATTTTACTTATGTGACTCTTCTCATCTACTGCTGTCTAACAAATGTGTTAAACCACCTTCTGGAATTCTCTGTCTGACCACAGAGGAGAGCTGGTCAGCTCTCCAAAAATCACAAATTAGCTTGCATTCAGTATCTCAAGTAAACTGTATGCAAGCAGCAAACATTCAGCTAATCCTCTATTGTGATGATGACTGCTCACCAGATAGTCTCCCTTTAACAGAACTGTCTTTACTACAGAAAAAAAATTGATGTGTCCTCATCTTCTATTAACTAAGATACTGCAACTTCAAAAGGCAAAAGTCCCATCAAAACAGAGGTGCTATATATATTAATACAAGGAATAAAAACAAAAAAGGTGAAAAATAGACTACTGTTCTAATACATATATAAATATGAACCACAGAGGATGACTCTATAAAATAAACAGACAAATCAACAAGTTTGAAGAAAATTCAACTGTCTTATTTGTCAACAAATAAATCACCAAAATACTCCACAAATCAACTTGTGATCAACCTTTACTGTCAAGCAGTAACAGAATCGATGCATAAAATCAAATCAGAGCAAGCTGCACAAAGTGCTCTAAAGACCAGCAGATTCAATGCATAATTTCATCAGATCTGTGGGATTTGTGCACATCAAAACCTCAGGAACACTCCTATCCTAACCTCAAACACAAAGTGCCATTCAATGAGCACGTAGTAGTAGGATGTTGATTCAGTGCACTACAGCTCAAGGAACTGCCACATAAAGAGGTTTTTCATGGCTCTACAGAAGACATTTTTGCATAAAGAATTGTCAATGTATTAATACACTTAAAATAATACTTCTTCTCTACTATTCTTTTCTTCTTCTATTTCCCCTATGAGTACAAAGGAAAAATAGGAGAAGATGGCGAATTTAATCTAAAGTAACCCTAGACACAGAATCAGAGCATCAGTTGAAGTCAGAAGGGACCTCTGGAGATCATCCTCTCCAACCCCCTGCTCAAAGCAGGATCAACTACAGCAGGCTGCCCAGGGCCATGTCCAGTCAGGCTTAGAGCACCTCTAGGGATGAAGATTCTACCACCTGTCTGGGCAACCTTCTCCAGTGTCTGGCCACCCTGACAATAACTTTTTTCTGAAGTTTGAACAAGTTTCTTGTATTTCAAGAATTTCAATGTTTCTTGTCCTTTTGCTGGACACCACTGAGGTAAGTCTGGCGCCATCTTATTTAGACCTTCCCATCAGCTATTTATATACATCAGTAAGAACTCCCAGATGCTTCTCTTCTCCAGGCAAAGCAAATCTAAAAAATTACAGTTTACGCAACAATTTGCTCATTGAGCAGACAGCATTCAGACAGAACCTACATCCAAGTTTTAGCTTCTCAATAGCTTTCTTAAAAGAATCTACTATTTCCTCCTGGAGAGTTAGCTATCAAAACCCCTTCCACTAACTACAATGACAGGTTTTGTAATAAAATTACAAACATTTTCTTCTTTCTTCCTTCACTTCATTTAAGAATCATCCTGATAAAGGAAAATTGCTGCCCATCACTGGTTCCAAATTGTAAAAATGGCTAGATTTATTGTAGATTTTTTGACTGTCCTGTGAGAACTGGGTGCAGGATGACACCACAGGCAATCTACAGAAACAGATGTATAAGGAGCTTATTAAGACAAAGTAAATCCTATTTTCTACTAGTTTTCATTATGACTGACAATCAGGATATTCTGTTTCTGCATTCTTGATTCTAATTATTTTGTACCAAATTAAAGAAAAAAAAAAAAGAAGTGATGCATATGCTAGAGACAGGACTTGATATCAACAGAACAACGATCAGAATCCACTATTTTGAACTATATATAAGAATTCATTTTTTAATTTTACTGATCTGTTGATTAAATTGCTATGTTCTGGAATACTGGAACACAGATTTTGAAGGTGAAGTCTGTTCTTGAGAAATTCCTGATGTGGAAGAAATACTGTTTAAGATAGTCTAGAACGCTGCCATAAATAAGGATCCCACAAGTCTAAATAAAAGACAGTCCTCCTACTCATTATTAAATAAGCAAACACCACCACCACCCTCCCCCCCGAGACTTCAAAACAACTCACTACTACACTAAGCTGATAGGTCTCAAAGTCGCATTTCTTCCCTTCTTCATTTATTCCCTTATGCTTCCAAAAATAACTAATAACATGTATCGCAGACTGGTGTTTCAAGTGTTTAATTCCTCAAAGACAGGGAAAAAGAATGTTAACATGAAAATTTGCATATCTTTAAACTGGAACAGAACAGAAAGAGAATTTATTAATTGAAGAGAAGTTCATAGTCTTTATTTGGTCCTTCCATGAAAAATACACTAAAGCTATAAAAAAGAAAAGTATGCTGAAAACAATTAATTTTATTTCCTAACATTTGTGCCCTTCACATGTATGTTTATGACTAAAACATTCTAAAAAACAAAAGCACTTCTTATGCTCCAGAGATTTAACTCCTGATACAGGATAATTTGTTATGTTCTCTGGACCAAAGTAGGCTTATTATGAAGTTGATCTAACAGCAGCCAATTGGGCACTATGCCCAAAACTCCTAATAAAGTTCTAGCTTACGTAAAGGGAGTTGTACAAACATTGGAAAAAAACATAAAAAACAATCCAACAACAACAAAAACCCCCAGATTTACTTCACAATCATTTGCAAGAGCTGTGCATGACCTACGTTTCATTTCCATCAATGATTCCTCCACTTGTGCTATAAAAGTGTACTGACTGGCAAAGCTGCAAGTCTAGTCTGCAAATATTTCTATCAAAAACATAAAAATACCCCCAAACTTAGACCAACAATAAGAAAAGGGTTATAACTACATAAATATTTAACTATCTCCAAACATAGTCACTCTAAGGCTCCAAGGGCAAGGTCATTATCTGTTCCTGTGCTGCCTCTGCCACTGTACAGCATACATACTATTGGACTGATGTTATTCAAAGCAGCCACAAACTTATCACATCATATAAAACAGTAACTCATTATAGTGCTGGCTTGGTTTTCTTTCCTTTACTTCTTTTTTTCTATTAAACAAAAAAAACAACACCATTCCCATTCCCCACTGTCAAGCAATTGTACAATAAAGAACACACACAGAGAAATCAGTAAAACATCAAAACTGTCAGAACAGGAATCCAGAAAATTCACACATTGGTCTTACATAGTCACAATAACCATATGTTGTTTTAAACAGCTCAATTATGGAACATTTTGTATCGCATGTGTTTAAAATTTATTTTACAGAAGAACGCTATATCTGGCTTGCCCTTAATACTTCATGCTGTTTATGACATAGCCAGAATCTTCCTCTTAGATGTACTACAGCTAAAACTTTGTGCACCACTTGAAATAGAAATGCCAGCTTAGTCTCAAATTGGGGAAACAGAGCAGATACTAAGTGAGTTAAATTAATTCAGAAGCAAGAGTCTATCAAGAGCTTGGACCCATTCTACTTTTTCGTGTACAAATTAAAGTCTTCTACAGATATGTAAGGGAACTTGGTTTGTAAGATCACCAATAGTAGAAACAACACAACAATCAATGGGACCTTAAACTCTTCTATGACTTCTAAGACTCTGTTACCTCAACACCACCTTTATGCTAGATAACTATTCTCTGTAGGTGTGAGTGCTGTTATACTCTGATGACTTGGCATTTTAATCACTGTAACTTTACACAAGTACAATGCTGAAAATACAAGAGACGATACAAAGATTCAATATAACTTCATACCACCTTTTATTAATTTACTGAGTTCTGTGACCTCAAAGTTGCAAAATTTGCAACTTTTGGTAAAAGAGACAGGAAATGCATGACACCTACACAAGAGACGTACATGATCAAGTTATTGTACTGTACCTGATTTCCATGAAGATCTAAAACATCAAGATTTTTCAGGTTCTCCAAATTTGAGATCTTCTTTATTCTGAAAGATTTCAATTATGACATAAATTATTTTTCACATTAGATAACAAGTATCTTTCATTTTCCAGATAATACAAAACTCAGCCATCTGTTCCTGCCCACCAAGAGTAACAGAAGAATAAAAAAGTTCTGAACTGCATAAAAAAGTGAATAAATGTGTAAGTATGCCTTAGACTATCATCTTCCTTTCTGACTGTCAATAAGGCAAGAGTGGCAGTATATATGTAGCTCTTCTGGGAAGATGAAAAGGAAAACTCGCACCACTAGTAAACAAAGTCAACAACCAACCTATCCAGACACCTAAATACTAAAAAAAAAAAATATTACTGGCAAACACCTAATTCCAAACAAGTTTAAAGAAACAATGTAGCAACACAGGCTTTTGAGAGTTTAATTAAAAAATTAAAAATTAAACAAAATTTAAAAAAAAGAAAAGAAAAAAAAAAGATGAAAGCCACTGGTTCTTTTTAGACAATACAGATCTCCTGATTTGGCTGCATTTCTTCTACCCCTGTACAACTTCACTGTCTTAAAACTTTTCTGTCCTGTCTTATTTTCTCAGATTTGAAACCAAGGTTATTCTATACTCAACAGCATCATCTACTGGCTGATGGTATTAAACATCACAGGTATTTAGCATTTGCTTCAAGAATAATCAAAGATCACATATAGATCAAGCTGAAAACAAGTTGCTACCAACTGCGTCTGACTTGTAATCATTTATGAGTATGCCTTGTCCTAACTACTCCCAAACCATACTTCCACATAAACAAATTACACAGCACTCAATATAGTTATGATTTGGAAAATAGTCCCCTAAAACACCTTAAAATTATCATTCCCATACCCCAAAGTTTTGCTATAAACAAAATTAGTTTCTACAGGTGACATTTTAAATATAAAAGCTCTAGTAACATACTGCAACATTGAAAGTTGTCAGTTTTGAATACAGGCTGAATTAGGAGATACATTCTTTGTAATCTGCACATGACTGAATTTTGTTCACCAGTTCTTCCTTTATTGAATATAAAGAAAATAAGAAAACTGAACAAAATCAGAGCACAACCCTTAGATGCATAAGCAATTCCACAGATACTTCTATTAAATTATTAGAACTACAAGCTACAGGATTTGAACTGTATTTTAAGAAGGTACTACAGCTGGAAGTTGTATCGCCCAACAGAATAGAATCCATAAATAAGCAATAAAACCCACAATTCATCTGTCTGATTTTTTCCCAGCTAAATACATCAGGCAGAAATACTTTTTATAGGTTATAAGAATCAATGAATATTTTATGTGATGTGAAGAGAGATTCCACCTGTCACAAAAAAAAAATCTAAGAACACACATTTAATAGCGAATTAGAACAGAAGATTAGATGGAAACACACAAAATACGTGAGAACTGTTGCTAAAACATACATAAGAAAGGAAGTCCCTGAAGAACACTACGAGCAAAAACTGTGTACTTCCTCAGTGGGATCCCTAACACTTGACTAGTGTTAGAGACCAGCTCGCTTGTCTCAAGGCTAACATCACAATCTGAAAACTCCGTTAAGTAACAGAAACAATGATAGATCACAGTTGTTACACCATAAAGAAGTACACTGCTTTAAGTTAGTTTAACTGTTTTTACCTGTTCTTTCCCAACAAAAGGACTCTTAGGGATCTAAGAGTTGAAAGCCCACTTATTTCCTCTATCTGATTATCATATAAATCTAAGAAAACAAGATGTTGCAGATTAGAAATATTTTGGATGCGGGTTATAAAGTTATGTTGGAAATTCAGAAGGCGAAGATGATCTTCCCCATCAATAATGGGACATACTGTCAGTTTTTGCCTGGAAGGAACAAGAAACACCACAAGACACACGTCAGTAACAAACTGGTAATCCACCTTCTACTCATCCAGTTTTTCTGAACCAAGGAAAGTATGTTGTCTT
>JAHREE010000136.1:1366637-1383920 GCA_033628505.1 Tringa tobata
GAGGAGGGACCGCACCGCCGAGGGGAGGGACAGGCCCTCAGGGCGGGGGGCGGCACCGCCGAGGGGAGGGACAGGCCCTCAGGGCGGGGGGAGGCACCAACCTCAATAAATCTTTCAGTGCATCATCCGCCACGGCCCTGCTTACCGCCTCCCGTTACTCGGTCCTGGCTCTCTCTATCTCACTACCTATTCCTCCCTCTCGAAAATTTTAATTTATACTGGTTTTATTAATTTATGTCCTTCGCTGGCCTCTCTCAGGGCTGCATGTCGTCTGAACGCTTAAATGGTGGCAGCACAGATACACGTACATTTGCAAAACCTAGAAATTCACTTATAAAAAAAAACAGCCAAAAAGTTTCATTCTGCAGTCTAATCATCACACATCTATCACGGAGGCTGTCACTATTATGCTCTAAAATTAAAATGTAACTAAAAAAAAAAATCTCAGACTAATCGAGGTGTAGGCTGTTACTAAACAATCATGGTATTTTTATATAAAGTATATTATTATTATTAATAAATAACCCCCTACACTCCATGCTAATTGTGTGAAGTGGAACAGACAGCTTTCCCAGAACGTGTTCCTTCAATCTTTTCCTTTCTTCTTTTAAAACCAAGGGATAATTAGTTGGTAAAAACAGAAAAACAGATCCACGGAACAAAACTAATAGAAAACACAAACCAGGCCTACTGAACACAAGACCGTGCAAGTCTCAGGCATAAGTAAGACATTAGCTTTGTGTCTGTATAACACTTATGCACTGAATAGTATTTTCTGCTTCATTTCAGCTATATTTAAATCACAACAGCTACAGATAGGTAGCTTAGATAATTGAGTAACATGTTTAACACTATTTCAGCCTTGTAACTAAAAAACTGCATATGAAAGTAATAAAGAAATTGTGGTAAAAAAAAACTGATTCAGCTGCCTGCAACAGTAACTTTAAAAAATCATTTATAGACATGTTAGTCAGACAAATATGGCCAGATTTAAATTCCAACATGTATGTTTTAAAATGAAAGCTATTGTCTGCCCCATTTCAGAATTCCCACTATCCCAAACACTATGCCAATATATCCCTCTGTATAAACTATACAGAGAAGTTTTGGGTTTTTTTTTTTTCAAAGGTTTGGCTTTTTTCTCACACACAA
Organism: Tringa tobata; assembly: GCA_033628505.1. Taxonomy (NCBI): domain Eukaryota; kingdom Metazoa; phylum Chordata; class Aves; order Charadriiformes; family Scolopacidae; genus Tringa; species Tringa tobata. Next base: position 1,367,790 of record JAHREE010000136.1, read on the forward strand.
ATCAACAGCAAACACAGGAAAAAATAAAACACCGCACACACAGATACAGTGAATAACCCAACTTCATTCTTGGCAACCACCTTTACAGCAACCAATTATCACACCAGCTCAATCAGCACCACGTTTCACTGAGATTTCTAAGGAATACACCAATGTATTTGTAGCCTGCAAACATGAATTCAGAAAGAATCAAGCTATTTATCCCCCTTCAAAAAAAAAAAAAAAAAAGGAAAATCGACATAACCTGGATTTAGGAAAAAACCAAAGGGACACGCTGCTGATGCACTGCCCACTGCCCCGCTCGGGAGCCCAGCAATGGCAGCAGTGGCCACCACAAGTTCCAGTCTCCTGCCCCTCGGCTTTAGGCAGCCCCAACTTATTTCCACAGCAAAACCAACATATTTTAGCAGCGGCATGGGCTTCTAAAATAAGCATTCTGCGAGTGGTGCAGACTGGAATCCCATGGGATTGTCAAAGGAGTTGGCAGCCGCATCAGTCCTCTCGTGCTATTCCTAGAGCACCAGCATTGCTACATTTGCTTATTTTGTGTATCCATTAACTGAAAATCCTCTCAGATGAGCATTACTGCTGTACATGAGGGAAGAAATGCCATTTCACATGGGCAGCTAATTTTTTTTCTGAACAGCAGCATCAGAATTCTTCTTCCGCATTTGGAATATGTGAACTCTTAAATTTCTTGAGTTTCTCAATAGCAGAAGAGATTGAGATTTCCCCATGAACTTTGTTGTCTCTTGTTCGCACGTTGACAGCATTATTTGCTTTCTCCTTTTCTCCAACCACTGCAAGACATACCACAAACAGTATTAAATCGACTACCTGCATTACAAAAATGAGAGTCTGGGAAAACTCCATGCCCAACATTAAAACATAAATGATATTCAGAAACATAAGATGTTGCAATTACCTAAGATAAAGTTATACTGGGCCAGCTGTGCATTTCTAATTTTCTTGTTTAATGTGCAACTTTGATCTAGATCCACATCTGACATAAATCCTGCGTCAAAAAATTCGCTGCAAACCTACAAAAAAACAAAACAAAAAGCCCTTACTTAATATTCTACAATATGAATTTGTACGTGCTGTAATCCCTGATATCTTCTAATAATTAACTCATCTATGTGCGTAATTTTGCTGTTGTAAATTGTTGTGAGGAGGTCAATGAAGTCATTTGAAGAAAACTGCACACATGGTTAATTGCCTTGCAGGACTCCGGCTGGAAGACAACAGGAGGTAACATCCACATCAAATAGTTGCTGCTCTCCTCAGGCAGCTGTGCTGCTGAGTCAAAAACGTTTCCTCAGGCTGAGAGAAGAGAAAGAGGAGAAGGAACAAACCCACTTATGCCTGCATTAAAAGCAAAGCCGGGGAGAGGGGTAAAACCAACCATGGTCAAATGTAACGTAATCAAGAGTGTATGTGCTGGAAAATACATGAAACTGGCTCTGCCCCTGCTTTAAATGGTTAATTCTGTAATGAGGCATTAGTTAGCATACCAAGACATTGGTTTGTCTTCTAGAATGTTTTTTTCCTTTAATAATTACTGAAGTACATATATAATAACAGAACCCAAAACACTAAGTCACATACCCCTTTCTCAGGCTTATACAAGTTTTGGACTACATGGCAAAATTTACCTCTCCCCTCCACACGTGTCTCCAAAATCATTAAAGCATTCAGTCTTTGTTCTAGGACAAGCACTCAAGGAACCATTAAAATCGCTTGTTACTATAAAGAGGCAGCCCCGCTCTCACCTGCTGGGCGTACTCTTCAGAAGCAGGTCCCACAGGAACAACCATGACCTGCCGTGGGGACAGCCAGAATGGCCTGGCAAGCAGGACAGAAAAAAAAAAAAAAAAAAAAGAGATAAGGGTGCATTTTACATCTGCATTCATATCCACAGTCATGGTCCCCAATAATAATTATTTGTTTTATAGAAACTATTTATGTTAGCTAAGGATGTTGGATAATGTTAGCTTCCTCTTTTCAAGTTCACATAAGAGAACAAATAGATTGATCCTAGTAAGATGACAGATGCAGAACTTTAATCTTCTCCTCACTTCCTAGTTGACTTTACAGTTTCAAACAGAATTTTATTTTTCCGTGTAATTTCCACTTTTATTTGTAACTGCATAGTGAGAGGTGGACAGTCAGACAGAGAAGTGACTGAAACTGAGAATTAACTTTTCCTTAATATGTTAATAAAGAAACAACAGAGATGTTTCAAGCTGAAACAATGCATCTTACAGGTTAAAAAAATATTTCACATATTAGGACTAATTTATATCTGTATAAATAATTGCTTTACATGTCTAATACCTTCCCATCCAAAAGCATGATTTTTAGAAAAAAAGCAACAAGAATAAGGCAGCACACATATGCATTCAATTACAATTCTTATTTCTGCTTTATTGTATAATTTTTCATGCCATCTCATGAAATTGGATTTCTAATAATGAACTATTAATGAAAGTGTATCATACAACTCAGACCATAAAATTAGACTTCTTTTCTTGTAATCTTATCTACTAATTCTGAGAAACTTCTAGGGATATTATTTCACATTATAATATGAGACATTAGGGAGGTATTTTCTATGTTGTTACACATTTCTTAGAGCTGCATTTGTGCCACATACCATTTTCCTCCATAATTTTCTGCTAGAATAGCTATCATTCTCTCCACAGATCCCAAAATAGCTCTATGAATAATCACTGGCCTTTTCTTATCATCGCCATCCTTACTGAAAAAGAACAAGTAAAGTTTAAAAAATAAATTCTCTTAGCTCACACACAGATAATCCTACTAATATTTTTGATTCTACTTTTCCATGGAAAGACAAAATGCGGTTATTTATAATTAGGCAAAATCTACCTTTTTAAATAAAAATGTGATTTCTTTAAGCCACCTGGGCTTTTAAAGGAATACTGAATAATCATAGTGACTTAAAATAACCATGGCTGTAGCTAGAGGCATAAACTCCTAAGTTTGAAAAGACACTCGAATGACTCAGCTCCATTTCTGTGCAGTTTAATATTTTATTTTCTTCCTCACTTTCTTTTCTGCCATGTCTTGCTTTTATTTTGTTGCACAGGATCTTACCTGCCCTTACCATTAATTTCTTTTCTTAAATTACAATCCTGTGCATAAAAAAAAGCCAACTGCTGTTCATAACACTTATCACCTACCAAAGAGCTAGGGTACCCATTGTAGAATGTGCAGCAGGACCAAAAAATAACAAAGATTCTTATTGTATCTTCCCTTTTATAACATGCAAAACCAAACACAGCAAAAAAACCAACCCAGAAAATGTGTGTTCAAGTCAACAAGATTAGTTCGCTTCATGGACAAATACCCCTCTTCCTAGCTGGAAGCCAAAGTGAGATTTTCATTAAAAACTGATGGCATTTGGTTTTCGTTTAAAAGTTAACTAACTTTACCCAATAAGAAGAATGAAGTATTTATTACAAACATACTAGGTCCTTAAGACATGTTTGAATGTGTATGCAGTGTCTCCAAAGGAGGCACAGTGACTAGGCTGAAAATGAAAACTGACTCAACAGAATCTTCTTTAGCATTATATACGATCAGTTGCCTTTGGAACTGGCAGACAAGACAGATCATTCCATTTTCCTGCAACCAGTATCATTTACTATTAGAGTGACACATCGTTACAGTGAGGAAATACCTTCAAAGTTCTTAAGTCAGTTGTCTACTCACCGGGGGTGTTTCCCCTCCTAAGGAGGCTACCGATACACAGGGTAATCATTTGTCAAGTGAGCAACAGAGCATTAACACACATCAGTTTAATGGGAGTTACAGATAATGAAAGTAACCTTTTTTTAAAAAAATAAATTCATTTCAAAGAGGAAGATACTTAGCTTAACCACTCACCCAACATAAGTAAGATTAAACCGAATAGGTAGCTGGAAGTCAAGTTGGATAGTAGCACATTGATGGTACCTGCCAATAGCATCTTTGATTTTAATATCAATCTGTGAAGAAAAATAACACAGTTACTAAATACAGTTTGCCTGCGTTGCGTCTGATATTCTTGTCCATCCCAAAGTTGTATGAAAATCCTGATTCACTAACCTTAGGACCATAAAATGCTCCATCACCTGGATTCAAATCCCATGGCTCTCCAAAGTTATTCAAGCTGTTTTGAAGTTGCTAATCATAACGATGAGATAATTAAAAAAAAAAGTGTAGCAGGGTCTTTCATTACCCTAAGTCAAAGCATTTGCCTTTGAAATACAAAGAAATCAACAGGCAGCACAACTCCTATTGTTCAAGTATTTAGTCATTTACGGTAAATAATCCTCAAATAAGAGTAGTCCTTTGTACAAATATTGTGATCAATCAAAAAAAGAGATTAATAGAAATCAAATTGGTTCCAGATAAAGAGCTAAGAATCAGAAAGTTCTTATCTTATACAGAAATTTCATATTTAATATGAAGTTTTTGAACAAGCATTTCCACCAAAGCCCATGTTTTGCATCCGATTTAAGAAATTTCGCTATTCAACATGGAAGAACTTAGTTAAATATCCACCTCTGCAAATACAAATATTAAAGGTTTGTTTGCTTTTAAATGAATTACCTTTTCTGCATGATCCCAGATCTCTAGCTCTCCTAGATAATTTTCTGGTCTTGTAGAGAGATGCAGTTGAAAGGAAAAACCAAAGACAGCATACACTGACTTCAAGAAATCAAGACAGCCCTTCATTTCTTCTTCAATCTTAAACGTAAATAAAATACATTAGTTAAAATTTACTTACACAAAAATGTTGGATTTACTGAATTCCTCATAATCAGAATATGAGTCTATTACCTTTTTAAAAAATTTAAAATCACATGAAAATTACATCCTACAAACCCAAATCCAGATAGTGGGTGAAGAGAGAACTGAGGTGGTGTGGCTTCAAAGCATGGCAAGAAAAGTAATGTTCTTGTTAAGCCTGGGGTTCTGGAGCCAAATTGCATGAGTCAGACTTGACAAAAAGTACATCAATTTATTCATGCAGCTCCACTAAAATCTATGGCACTACTGACAAAATAAAGTACGTATTCAGCACTACTATGGGAAACAAAATATTGTTAACAGCTTTTTTTTTGCTGCAGGGGGAGATGGGCGATACAAAAGGTCTTGCTTTTTGAGATTTGATGCTCAATGTATCTTTCTAAAGGGGAGAATTCTATACAGAAAACCTTACTGCATAATTCACAATCAATAACATCCCTCAAATAACATTTTCTTTCCATATAAGCATTTTTTATTTCAAAGATAAAAATAAATAACACAAATTAAGGAACTGCTGAGAAACTTGTATCAGAGAAGCTAAGTTCAACAAGCTAACTGACTTCAGCAATATTGCAGGAGGTTAAGCAATTGGCAATATCAGATGCCAAAGAAGGAAGCACCTAAACCTATCCGAAAAAACCCATCAAAAGCAGCATTACACTACAAAGCAACATAACAGAAGAAGCCAGAGTTGAAATATTTGGGGGGCTTTTTTTTTATTTAACATTGGTTTGGACTGGGAGGGGAAAGGTTTCTTTTTTGGTTTTGTTTAATTGGTGGTGGTGGAGTGGTGATGGTTGGTTTTTTTGGGGTTTGTTTTTTTTACCTGTTCCATTGTGCAAAAGATGTGGGCATCATCTTGTTGGAAGCGCCTTACACGAGTCAAGCCACTTAAAGTCCCGGAGAGTTCATTTCGGTGAAGAACCCCAAAATCTGCAAGTCTAAGAGGCATTTCCCTCCAGGATCGTGGACGATGGGCAAACATCAAGCTAAAAGGAACAGGAAAGAACCTTCCTTTTATCCTTCTTATAGAAGATTTAAGACAACATAGAAACTAAAACAAGATCAGTACACATAGTAATCCCATCTTTAAGTATTTATTCATCCTGTCTGCATCCTAAAAGGCAGGCAAACAGAAGAAGTGCAGCACTCAGGAATGCATTGCTAAAGACCATCTAGAAAAAAATACTGTGAAAGTAATCATCACACCTGGTTCATCTGTGCCTTCTTTTGTACACCACATCTGATGCCTATCTCTGTCCGACAGGATCTGTATTTACTAGCAGTGCAGACTAGTATCAGCATCCACAAACCTCGCTTGGTGCAGACTTCCTGAAAGATGCTCCTACAAGAATGGTACTTGGTCTGCTTTAGGGACACTGTCAGGGGAGCTCTCTGGACACACTAGGTCCTTAGTAGTCTACTGTAAACATACATGATAACATGCATTAATACTACTTCCCCTCCCCTCCCACTTCAGCCCCACAAAGGGTAAATATAGTAAAACAAGGAGTTTTTCAGTTGACAGTACAAACCAATGTCCTGGACAATTCATCGGTTTAAGGGCAAAAGTTTCCTTCTCAATCTCAAAAGAGAACATATTTTCACTGTAGTGCTGCCAGTGTCCTGAAGCTTCCCAGAGTTTACTGTTGAAGATGTTTGGAGATACAACTTCAGTAAAATTACGCCTGTGATACTCCTCCTATAAAACAATTCAACATTTAACACTGACAAGCAAAAGCCTGTTTCTTTTTAACTGTGTTCTCATGATGGCAATTCACTGAGAGAATAAAGGACTACTGCACACGTAGGTTTTACGGGACAGGAAAGAGCACATGTCAAAACTTTACTCTGCCCTATTTTAAAAAAGGTTAGATGTGTATGACCATAGTAAAAATCTGGGGTGTGTTTACATACATAGATGTTTCTCCTTCTGAGGACAGCTCAGTGCTATGAATGGCCTACCCCTTCAGATCAACAACTGACAGTGAGCTTATTAGGAGTTACATTAGTATATACTCACTCGTATGAAATCCACAAGTGTGTTATAAAGAAAGGCACCTCTGGGGAGGAAAAAGCAGCTTCCAGGACTCAAGTCATGAAAGAAGAAGAGTTCCTGCTCCTAGGCACATTAAAAACAGAATGCTCTAACACCACTTCAAATGCAACTGCAGAACAGCAGAAAAAGACTACTTCACACGTGTTGAGACTGTTCACAGAAGCTAAGTGTTACAGCAACAAAATGACTTCCAGAAGGCTACAAGTTTGCAGCAACAGCAGTTAATTTATCTGTAATTCTTAATCTTAGAAGTTTGTAATAACACTGGAATTGTACTTGACTCTGTGACTACATAAACACAGATTTCCTCAAAATACTGAAGCCTTAACCAATCTTACCTTCAGTAACCAAAGCAATTAAGCATATACCCATCGGATCTGAGAATTGATGCCTGAAGCTTGTGAGCTAGTCATTCTTTATCAGAAGTCTCTCTCAAAAACATGAGCTCAGCAGTGTCTCTCTGATACTGAAGAGGCTAAGGTTCTCCAAAGATGTACCATAGACAATGGATACATAGACACTAAATTAGATGTTTGATTGACACTAGATAATTTGTTCTTGAAAAAGCGTAGGAGTAATCATCAAATACTCAACAAATACTCAAGTCTTAATCATCTCAGTTTTCTGTAAAGTCTTCAGTGGCTCTTCCTCTTCCAATTTACCCTCAATTGTTCATCTTTGCTTATGAAGGTCCTTCACAGTCTCTTCTTTCACATCTGCCAGTAAGTAGTGAGAGAGGTTCATACCTCTTGGCCAGCGATCTTGACCTTTACTTAAGCATGAGTTTTTCAAATAAATGCCCCCTCACTTTCCTCTGTATTGCCCTTTATTTTGGCAATACTGCTATTGCCAGCAGAGTGCCCAGGTGGCCAAGAAGGCCAACAGCATCCTGGCCTGTATCAGGAACAGCGTGGTGAGTAGGACCCAAGAGGTGATTGTCCCCCTGTACTCGGCACTGGTGAGGCCCCACCTCGAGTACTGTGTCCAGTTTTGGGCTCCCTACCATAAAAAAAAGACATTGAGGTTCTGGAGCGGGTCCAGAGAAGAGCAACAAAGCTGCTGAGGGGTCTGGAGCACAAGTCTTATGAGGAGAGACTGAGGGAGCTGGGGTTATTCAGCCTGGAGAAGAGGAGGCTGAGGGGAGACCTTATTGCTCTCTACAGCTACCTGAAAGGAGGTTGTATAGAGGTGGGGGTCGGTCTCTTCTCCCAAGTCACAGGCGACAGGACCAGAGGAAATGGCCTCAAGTTGCCCCAGGGGAGGTTCAGGCTGGATATTAAGAAAAGTTTTTTCACCGAAAGGGTTATCAGATATTGGAATGGGCTGCCCAGGAAGATGGTTGAGGCACCATCCCTGGAGGTGTTCAAAAGACGGGTTGATGTGGTGCTGGGAGATATGGTTTAGTGATGGTGTTGCTTTTTGTTTGTTGTGTGGGTGTTTATTTTTTGTCAGAATTAGGTTGACGGTTGGACAAGATGATCTTTAAGGTCCCTTCCAACCTAGAAGACTCTGTGATTATGCCTTTAACCATCCACAAAGCTACTTGTTATCTTCTCTCAAACACCCTCCCTGTAACTCCACTTTCTCTACAGCACTATAGCAAGGTAATAACGATTAGGAGACTGCACGCCAACATGAGCAGTGTTAGGTCGCAGTCCTCATCGGTGTCAATCTAATGTCTTCCAATTTATACTTAATTTATGATTAAATCTGTTCACTTAAATCTAGTATAGAAATATATGAACAATATTCAAAACAACAGCTGAAGTATTGCACATAAATACACTTAACTATTACCTTATGTATCACAGAATCATAGAATGCTTTGGGGTTGGAAGGGACACCTCTAACTAAACCAGGTCTATGATAAAGAGTGGCCAAACCATATAATTTATACAGTTTTTGTAGAATTAAAATTTTAAAATAGAACCAAAACCAAGAAATTCATAGACCTGGCTCCCATTCAAACTGTTGAAAAATGGAAAAAAACAACAAGAGAATGAATTGTATTACAGAAGCATAAAAGAGAAGCAGAGCATGAAATAGTATACCTTTCCAATTTTCCTATGATCCCGGTTTCTGGCTTCTTCCTGGAATTTTTCCCATTCCTTCATCATTTTGTTATCAGGAAAGGATATTCCATATATTCTCTGCAGAGTTTCCATGTCAGATTTTCCTTCCCAATATGTAGAGGAATTCTGATGCACAAAACCCATACTTTAAGATAATATTTTATAATCTCAGGGCGAGGAGGAATAAAGACTAATGCACTCAAATGTTATGATTTTTTTTCCTCGAGAAAAGATATGGGAAATATCTTCCCTATGGGAAAGATATGGGACATATTGCTTGGGAAAAAATATGTCATCCAGCATATGTTTATGATACTGTTTGAGGCCTCAAACTAGGACAAATACAAAGATACTTGCACTGCCTTTTAGTCAGCATACTAATACAGAAGACATAAACCAAAGTGACTCACGAAGCCATACTTTTATTCTACTTAGGTACCTTGTTTTAAACAACTCTGAATGTGACATTATATCTTCTGAAAAAAGAAGATGCACATTCTAAACAATGCAGTAGGGAAAAACAAGAGACCAAACAAAACTCACTCTCACAGTTAAATCCCAGTTGTTTTGACAATCTAAAACTTAATCGCTGCAACTCAGAGTTCCATAAACTTCAGTCAGGAAGCCAGCAAAGGCCAACTATGATGAATGTTCCACTGAGGTCTGTCTAATCAGGTTACCAAAATTAGCATCTGCAAGTAACTCAAACTACATTGTAACCAGAGGCCTCTGCAAACACTGTCTCTGGCTTTCCTGTGAGCAATGCCATTTTTAAACAGCAACGCTTGCCCATCTGCCAGTGTCCACTTTACCTCCTGTTCCTGAAAGATACCATCTTCCAAGGTCAAAATACTATTTTCTGACCCAATGAATATCTTGGATGTTCATTTACTGCAGAACAGGGCGTTCGCACACACAGATGTGACAGCTAGTACAGACTCCAACTAGTACTACTAAGTGCAATGCTAATTGGAGACACTAGCACAGCACTGCCACGTGACCTCAGGCCCCACATTATTCTACTTCTGTAACTGGTTCCACAGCTAACCTGGTTACTGCTAGCTTATTTTTGCAGTGCTCTGCATTATAGTCTAGGCATACAGCACTAATACTCTGATTAAAAAAAAAAAAAGATGCCATTTACTTTCACTGACGTACTATATTGTGACAATCAAGAATCTGTAAACCTTGGAAGCAGGTGAATGGTGACAAGCTGTAGTTCTACTTGTGTGATGGGAGCAGGGAAAGAAATGAAGGACTATTTTCAGAGTAAGCAGAGAAAACAATACAAAGGACCCTAGCATAATAACTGCCGGAGAAATAAATAAATAAATCAACTGACTCATGGTTTAGTTAAGTCTTAATGGTCAGTTAATTTAAACTTACCTTAAATATTTTAAGGGCCTTGATTTTTCCAGTGTGTCTCACATGTGGACCCCTGCAGAGGTCAATCAGTGGACCACATCTACAAGAAAAAGAAAAAAAAAGTATTTATTTCAAAACACTCCAACATTTTTAAACACAGTCACTAAAGGCATATAAGTTTATGCTTCATGTGTTCAAACATTAATAAGTATCCACACACAACACTCAACAAATTTAGTGCATCTTAAATGCATCTTAAATATAATTGTGCCTTCTATCTGAAGCAGAATATTCACTCAGTATATACTCAGCACACTTGATCCATTACCAAGAGCATCATAACACACTCAGCAATTCATATAGTTCTGTACAGAGTCTTTATTAAAGTTGGCCAGGAAATTTCAAACTATGCACATCAAACAGAACAAAACATTTTTACCATTTTTTGAATAACTAGATTTATCCCTGGCAATTCACACCAGGAATTGCCTCACCTCACCCCACAGTGAGCTAAGGGTTAGCTTTCCCCATTATTCACCAATTCAGTGTCAGGAATGGTAACTTATTTTCATCTGTTTATTGAAACCAGAGAGAATGAAAAGTGGATTTGCTATTTGTCTACAAATGGAGACCTAATCTGTCCCAGCAGAGAAAGAAAAGATCTTACTTTATGTAAGTAGCAATATTAATTGCAAACTTAAGTCCCAGACACACAAGCATTCAGAAGTTAGAATAAAAAATAAACTTATTCTCCTCTCAATTTAAATGAAACATACCTAAGCATAGAAATGTTTCATAATACTTTTTAGCTTAATTTTGTTTACCTGTATATTGTGGTAGTTGGTGTGTTCACCTTCTCATTAAGGATACGACACTTAAACTTGTTATACTGTGGGGAAACATGAAAAGTCAGAAACACCAATAAAACCGCTAAATTCTGTTTTTAAAGTATCTATCAATAATGCAAATGCATCAGTAAAATACACAACTGAAAAGTCACATGAACACATATATGTATATACACAAAACTCAACATCCTTTCAGAAGGGTTATAGAACAAGAGGGGAAAGAGACAAAGATATTTTAATTTCCCAGCGGATACGTTAAGCGCAGTGATTACCACCAGAGCACCTCAAAGCACTTTTGAAAGGAAATTAAAACACGGCACAGTGAGACTGGTAATATTCACTGTATAAACCAGAGGACTAGAGGACAAGTCTTTTTGACTTTTCTCCACAAGTCAGCCAGACTGAACTTGTGCCTTTTGTGTACTAATTTCTTTGTCATCTCATTGAGCTTGCAGTGGTTTTGTGCAGTAAGAAATTGGTTTTATTATTGCCTGAAAACATCCTGAACACTTAGAAAGGTGGCAAAAAGATGCTATTCTTTTTCTTTGTTTGACTAGACAGGTACTGTTCTGATGAGTGAGACACATGCAGTATTTTATAAAAGTTATATTTTAAAAAAAACATTGTACCAGAATCACAGCTATTCCAAATATTTACCTTAAACATGTCTAACAGGATCTCCTTTTTGACTTCCAGTCTTTCAAAAGCCTGCTTCTCTTTTATGATATTTTTACAGTGGTTCTCTAGTAGTGGGAATTCAGTACTAGATACACCTCTAAACAAATAGAAACAAGCAAAAGAAATATAAATTAATTATTTTGATATTCCCATTTTTTTAATTGACCACTTTCTGGTGGTCTAATCTCAAAAACATGGGATACGTTCTTGTGATTTGTCACAGTGTTTTCTTAGTTTCTTACAACTGGCTGTACTTGCAGACACTAAACTCAGAAACAAATGGTATCACCCTCAACAAACCCACTGCCATCACTCCTAGAACAGTCTTTGACGTATTTAAATGTCTGGAGGATCTCAAGCTCAAGGTATATATAACAAGAAAAAAGGAAAAAAAAAAAAGGCTCAACCCAGCTGCAAGAGCTGGTTTATCAGCAGATGCAGATTCTGTATTCTCCCTGACTAGAGAAAGATAAACAAGGAAAAAAACAGAATCGTAAAGCTGTGCACAAGGATTAGAAAAAGCAAACACCTATACAAGTTACATGCATACGTGCCATTTCTACAAGTGCCTATGGCACTTTGAAACCAAACCCCCATGATTCTTCAAGGAAACCGTCTCCTATATTTCCCAGGAACTTGAGAAAGTTTTATCCAAACACTCTACATTTTTTCACAGAACAGGTGTCTGACATTGCTCTTGAATTTAAATGCACAAACACACACTCAATATGTATGTATACACAGACCTATACTATGAAGACGACTAACCTGCCAATTTTAAACCATACTAGATACACGAGTTTACTTTTAACATGCAGAAACATGACTGAGCAAAAATAATTTTAGTACTGAGCTTCAACACAGAGTATGAAAGTTGTCAGGCGTTGAAATTTTACCTGTCTTCAATGTACATATCATAATAAAATCCATTTTCAATTGGTGGTCCATAGCATAAGCAGCCCCCAAAATAACCTTCCATGGCCTCTCCAAGAATATGAGCACTTGAATGCCAATAAACCTGCAAATAAAGTCAGGTGAGCAAGTCATGGGGTCACTGGAATTGTGCAACTAAAAATTAAAAACAAAACTAGACATATATCTGCAGATGGGAAATGCACTGGAGTCAGAGTCACTTAAATTCTGTGAGAAGTATAACAGTTTTCTGTTTTCATTTAAAGCATGCTAAATGATTAATATAATCGCAGATGTAACAACAAAGCCCCATTATATTTCAGTCTGAAAGTCTGCACAATTCTGTCACCTTAGTATTTATTGTACCTTGTTCATTTAGAAATTAGTTTCCAGTCAGTTAAAAATCTATGCAATATTAGCCAATTAAGTTACCATCGTTCACATACAGTACACTTATTAATAGGATTGTAAACCACATTACTCAAAACGTCAGAAGAGGGGAGTCAACAGTCCAGTAGATCAACACCAGCCTTATGTTCTACATCCCTATTAATTCAGACCACTTCATAGCCACCGCTACAAGATAAAGCCTTTACAGGCTCCTGAAATGCCTCAAAACAAGCTTAATCACATAAATAATTTTTTGACAAAATGAAGTCTAATTCTACTGCATGAAGATAAACACAGGTTTAAGACTGAATCCCATAAAAAAACAACCCTTGTGTGCGTCGCTAAGTATATTCTTAGTTTAACTGAGCAAGATATGCCTACCTAAGTTTCTTATAAACAATGCTGGTACAAGGATGTCTGGATTTTATTTATGAGTCAAATCTGATATTGGTCAATGTTCAGAAAACACTAAGATAGCCTCACTGTTGCTTTCAGTGTCTAATCTTCAAACACACTGAGTCAAACCACAGAACACTTGTCTTAGAAGACAAACTATTTCAAGTTAGCTTGCAAATCAAGACATTCTGTATGATCTCATTTGTGAAATAACCTGTTTATGTAAAAGAGAAGGGAAGAAGAGAGCACTAAGATTTCATTCACCTGTAGGTTATAGATACTTAGTACTTACTGCTTTGTCGAATCATGACAAATACACTACTTGAGTAATTTGGGGGATTTGTTGTTTTTTTTTTTTTTTTTAATTCAAAATTTTAAAAGCATAACACTGCAATCAATTTCATGTCATTAGTTCCTTTAATCAAGCAGAAACCAGAGAATGTTTACTCACAGCTTTTGCTTCTTCATTATCAAACGTAAGCAGCTCCAGAGTGCAATCTCCCTCCAGTGGGCGATCCAGGTCCCACAATTCACCATTCACTTTGGCTATGACTGCATTTGAAGCCAACACTTGACTAAATGCAAACGATAAGAGACCAAAATATTAAGGCTCAGATTCACAGAAGTGCTCAGGTTTCTAAACCCCATGAGACCCCACCCATGTCTCGTAGCACCTAAAGACCTTTAATTTTTGTATCTGTGGTTTTCTTAAAACACTTTTCTACTTCTAAGGTATAAACTCTTAAGGTCCTTGAAGTTTCATTCAATGGTTTTCAGTACTGAGGATCTGGAGGAAAGACTGCTTCTAACAACAGTTTCCACTGTTATCTGGTTACTCACAGAACTTCAGATGTCTCAATTAATTCCTAACAGTCTCAGTGACTGTTATATTTTTTAACTGGAAGCAAGCATCACTCAGAGCAGTTACTTCACCCGGTTATTTCTTCGGTATTAAGCTGAAGTTTCAATGACACTTTCCAAATACACCAACTTCATAAAGTCACCATCCACCAACCATGACACATATATCTTATACAACAAGGTAAGAGATAAATGATAGTAACAGATTTATGACTACAAAAGTACAACTCCTTCAGTCTGCAGGTTACCTGATTCCTACAGCTAATTGATATGGTGTGGTTTTCCAAGATTCCCCTTCAGCCACCTTTCCATCTGTCAGGGTAACTTTGATGGGTTTGCTCTCGTTGGCGGCCCTGTAAGCTAGCAAAGCATCATGTTCTTTTTTCAGTGCTTCATAAATCTTCAGTCTGTCTTCTATGAAGCTTGGCTCACACTGCAACTGTAACAAATAAATGAAATCATACGCATAGATATTTGTGAGAAAAATAGAATTAAAGGATTCACAGTGTTTAGGCATCCTTACAGGTTCCAACTGAGACCAGATTTCACTGTACTAGGACTCATACTAATATACAGTAAAGCATTTGTAAATAGTTATACACAGGGTAGTCCCATCCAACTTGCTGACTATTTCACAGTGGCTTTCCAATTTGCCAATGCACCTTCATCAATCTGGGCCTAAGCAGCTTTGCAAGTCTGACCTCAGAAAGCAGCCTATTTGTATTTAGCTGACATCCTGGAGAAGACTGGATCACACCAACAAGCCCTCGCTCCTGCCAGTCCATTCAAATCATCAGAGTCAAATAAGATAGTCCATGGGAAGATTCCTTTAGTTTAGCATAAGGTGAATTATTAAGATCTATTGAACTACAGCTACTGCTGCCAACATCCTCTTTCAGCCATCAGGCGCACTGTTTATTCATGAACCATCACTATCTTTAGGAATCACAGTATCCTGACCCTTATTTTCCCACAGCCCATATCCTTGTGTAATATAAAAATTACAAATCTAAGAATACGTAAGTATCCCTACTAATTACATGCAAAGTGAAGCTCTTGGATAATGATTTTTTTTTTTGCATGCATGCTATAGCAAGCCTTCTTCCCAAAATCTGGCACTGCAAAATACAGCAAAGTATTTCAGATTTCAGCACCTTTCCTGAACCTAGCCAAATAACACTCCTGTGGTATAAAATAACCACTTACATCATTCCGATGTTGGTGCACAGCTTCATTTTCTTTTTTCTTTTCCTCTTTATTTTGATTCACCACAACAGTTGGACTTGCACTGAAGACTTTCTGAAAACAGTGATAACACACAGTATATGCCCTATGCCTTTAAGGCTTTTCCCAGCAATCAATGAAACAAACCAGACCAGCGCAACTCTGGACTAAAAAGGCATTTACAACCGAGTCAGGCATGTCCCTAGCGCAGGCTGAAGGCTCCTCATGTCACATCCAAACCGCGTCCTTCTGCTGTCGAGCAGACAGCGCCAACCGCTCACCAGGCAAGACCTGCCCAAAGCAGTTCCCCCAGTTTTCCTACTGCAACCGCAGTGGTTGCCAGACCCTGGGCGGCTGAAGCGGCCCAGCGAGCAACAGGAACAGCTTGCGGTGGTCTGACGGGCTTATCCCGCCCTCGGGGCTACCGGCAGCGGCACCGCCCGGTGCTCGGGCCACACGGGGAGTGCGGAGAGACCGCGACCGGCTCCCACCCCCGACAGCCCCG
>JAHREE010000136.1:1384018-1418855 GCA_033628505.1 Tringa tobata
GTCAGGGCCAGTTAAGGCCAGTTGGTCCCTGCTGCATCCCCCTTCACTATTCTCCTTATGAAACAATGTCGCTGTCAAACAGTGCGGGTCAGACTGCATCCCTCTGACCACAAGGTCAAATAAACCCTGCCAGAGCTTATTTCTACCGGATGCTCCCCCTAATTTTCTTCTGAAATTAGGCTGTCTGAACTAAACAGCATCTTTGCACAAATTGCAGAACTTGGCACCACGGTAAATGGTTTGAAGAGATCCAAGTTGCTGGGCAGCTTACCTCATTTACAGGTCATTGCAGTTAAATCCCTCAGTCCCTTGGCCCTGGGAAAACAATAGTTCTCCATCAGAAATCCTTTATTTCTGCTGTGTATTCCCATGTATCCTTTTGCCTCAAATACTTCTTTGTCATCTTCAGTTTCTCTAGCTTCCTCCTTTGATTGTACTTCATGCCAAATTCTCTGTATTCAGTTTCCTGACACACACTTTCAAATTTTTGCCTTTACCCAATTATCAGATTTTGCAAGGTGTGGATTTTTATTAGAGTTCTGGCAATTACAAAATCAGAATTTTAGCACTTTATTCTCCAGTTTACACAACTGGAAATAACTACAAGGTATGTGAGAAGGCAGAGAGTCAAGTTTTGTATTTGTCCAAAATTGGATACATTTCCTGTGGTATCAGCCGTTTCTCTTTGTGGTTTTGAGATTAAAGGATACAGTCTTTTACCAACAAAAATAATGGGGACATTTCTGGCTCAAAACATTGTACTCTTTTAGAAAAATCCTGTAAATTATTCAGTGCATAGATTCCAAAGACACTTGTATACTCCCAAATTTCAAGCTGTCATTTATGTCTCTCATTACCTTGGCTGATGGCTGTGTGTACAATTCACTGTCTGTATTAACCACTTCCTATTAAACCAATCTTTCTCTGCATTTTCATCGCAGGGTACTGCTATCTATCTCCCTCATGAATGCCCAGAACTTGCTAACAGCTTTGCCGTTCATTCTGCCCTAGCTAAACTTTTTAATGCTTTTTTTTTAAAACTAGCTTTCTCATTTAAGGTATATTGATATATACCTTAAATATGTGTATATACCTATGTATATTTTTTATTTACACCAATTCTTCCTTACTTTTCTGAAGAGATGCAACTTGCCAACACCTATGTCTATCATTTATTAATAGTAAGGTCACTCTACGAGGGTGGACTGTCATAGGCAGAACTACACATGTGCATGTGTAAAAATAGGACATACTCTATAGCTTCCTTTAAAATTAATTTAATTATTAATCTGGACAGGTTACCTGCTTTGTTAACTTCTAAATTCACTACTGTACAGAATTCACTACTCCATTTAGGATACTGATAACAATCACTGTTACCAGTACAATAAAATAAATACCGATTTAGTTTTGAGGTTACACTCTGAGAAATATATTCAGGTTACATCCTCTATATCTCATCTTTGGGCATTGTCTTATGAATTCACAACCTGTAACTTTGGGCTTGCTCCAGCATTTACTGAAGTAATGGTAGAACTTACTGTCTGAAGTTATAGTGGCGGAGAAGGCTGACTCACAAGATGCTGTCTACGATGTGGAGTGCCTGGTTTCATTAGGATCTTCTACCTGCTGAGAAATTGCAGGATTAATATTAGTAGAACTTCTGAGAGAGAAACAATTTGGAGCAAAAACCCATGCGGTTTCACTGACAATATGGAAAGAATGAGGGGGGTGGTATTTTAACTACCCTTGCAGAGGTTCAAAAATCAAAGGGAATCTTAAGAATTAGGCTTATAAAGGAGCCCTTACTTGGAAAGGTTGCCTAGAAGATGTGCCAGGCCTTTCAGATAGGTTGGCTGCTTTCTCTGCCTGCTGCCTACCGCCTGTGTTTAGCTGCCCTGTCTGACTAATTGGAGAGCAGGAGGTGCCCTTCACCACCCAGGTTCCCCCGAGTGGGTCACCTTTCCTGTGGGGTGTGATGCAATGCACAGGTACCTCCACCTGAGCAGATTCAGGATGATTACAGAAGAAGCACAAGAATCTCACTGCTACGGTCAATAAGCCATAACATTCTAAACTGGGACCATTAATATGGCTTAAAATAACACATAATTCCACTCATCCTTACTCCAGATAATGCCTCACATAATGAGGCTTGTTGTATCTACAACCAACCACAAGGTGACAGACAATGCTTCCAAACAGTTCCTTAAAGCCTGGCTAGTTAATTGTTTGGCTACTGATAGACAAAATAAAATTCCTAAATTATTATATGGTCAGTGGTCAACTTTGATGCTGACTGATGACTACTTGAAATTTCAGAAACAGACGCAGCCTGACAGGAGGATACAGTGGTTGCATCTCAAGACCATAAGGACCAGAAATACTCTAAAACTTGCTTTCCTAAAAGTATGGCAAAGTATTTTTGTGTGCTGCACAATAGGGAAAACTGCAGGTAAGAACACACGAGTGAGGCCACGGATGCATTATCACTTGGAAGTAATGGAAGTAGAAAAAACAAACTAAGAAATATGAGGAGGAGGAGGCAGGAAGTACTCATAGCTTTTCTATACAGGGAATTTATGTTGACAGAAATTATGAAAACAAGACCCAAAAGTCCATGTATTAAGCAGCATTTGCGTAAGGGAGGTTATGTAATGTGTGATCCTCAATGAATGATTCCGAGTGGCAGAACACCTCCACTGGGATTGCAGTAATCTCTGCTGCTAAACCTGGGGCAGCACATGGACGCGGTACAGTGGTTTAGTTTGCTTGGACACAACTTAAACATCTAAACATGCAGAAATGTCATTATTGTTAACAGTGACATATTTACCTACACAAAAAAAGGGTCTTATTCTGTAACCTTTTTTTTTTTTTTACCTTTTGCATACAGGATTACAAAATATTTACAGAAATATGCTTTCTAAATGTATAATTGCATTGCTTTGTAAAGCTAATATTTTATGAAAGAGTGAGAAGTGGAAGGCATTAATACTGTGGTTTGGGTATGGCCTCTGAGGAATACAAAATCAAAGTGTACAGAAGACACTTTATTTTATGTCCTGTACCAGCTTGTACAGATTATTTCAGTTTCATCAGCTGTCTTCTTGAATGTATTATTTTTTGCAAAGGTATATCTTTGAAGATCAGTTACAGAATTAAAAAGTAACAGTAACTAAGCAATTCTCAGTCTCATCATTACGGTTCAGAAGCTGTTAACAGTTGTAAAGGGCTAATTAGTGTAATGTAATCCTCTTAGGAGGCTGCAGGCATTGAGCTAGTTTTCTTTATAATTTGTATGTAGGCCTTCTTTATTCCATTAGAATTACAATAATTACAGACAGCAGTATGTATTTGCATTCTACCCATCCACATTATGTTTACTTTGCATACTGAATACTGCACACTAAATACAGGAGTAGAATTTTCTATTTTCTATTTAAATATCAAAATGTTTGGAAGAACAGCCAAATCTTGGTTTTATAACTGTGCAAAATCTACCAAAAGAGAAAATGAAAACAGGAATAAGTGGCTTTCTGAAATCCCGAGCAATCAGAGAGAGAAAATACTGGAAGAGCTGGATGTGAACAAAGTGCTGTCATATTTGGTTTACAAGAGAGTCTTTTCCTTGGAGGAATACAAAGACATTTGGTCCCAGGAGAGCTACAAGAAGAGAACTGAATATTTTTTAGATAAACTCTCTTTAAAAGGCCCAAGTGCTTTCTCTGCTTTTTGTTCCATTTTGGAGGAGGTCTGTCCTAACTTGCTGACATGCTTTCTCCTTGGCAATGAAGGTAAGGTCACTGTCTGCTCTGAAATGCTTAAGTGTATATTGGTAATGTCTTGGAATCCTTTGACACTAATAGTTATTTGCTATAATTAGTGTTTACTTTCTCTCTTGCACTAAACAAGAGAGAGTATTTGCTGTCTTTACAGTTCTTTGTTATAAAAGAGAAAATAGGAAAGAAAATTTATTAAAAAATATGTTATTGTTATATTTTGAACATTTAAAGTGGTAGCAAAATACTGTGTATTAACATTGCTGCTACTAACGAAAAAGAGTCAGGAATTGGACAAAGATTCCTATGTACTACTAATAACGCTTAGCTCAGAAATGTAACACTGATCTTTTACTTTCCTACCTGTTTCTGAAATAATTAAAATTAGATTGAGAAGTTCTGTAGGTGTAGTGCCTGAGTGATTGATCCCTTTCACATTTTTCTTGCAAGGCACATTATTTACTCTGCCTATCTGTAAACAACTGCATGAAAAAGGTTGCATTACTAAATATCAACAATACGATTAAAATCATCAAAATGTTACTTGGACATCAGGCATATTCATACCTATTTAAGAAACAATGCTTTACTGCTTATTAGCAAAGATAATGGAAAAAATACGTGCAGAGCTTTTACAATTATATCCTAGTGACCTATTTTTATTTTTTCTGTCTGTTATATTCCAAATTTGAGTCTTTCAAGTCAGTTACAGTTTTCTCAGCAATGACTGCAGGGTTGTGCTCAAAGGGTATATTCAAAATGTCCTTTTAGAATTTAATTAAAATAATCTTGTCTTTTACCAATCCGTTCAGTAACAGGCTTAAACACCTTAGTATTACATTTATGAATAAAAATCAGTAAGTCCGAGTACTGCCGGAATTTTAATACATTAAATAAGAAAAATTAAAACCTAAATTCATTTTGACCTTTAAAATAGCTATAGTCTGTGTGGTCTCTTGAAAACCTGGTTACTTTTAAAATTGTCAGTTAAGATCCAATTACTCGAGAAGGCAACAGATATTTTACCATAATTTACTTATGAACAGATGTCCATTTAGTGTATCTTTTGAAGATCAATTTACAGTACCGTTTTATGGCAGTTACAAGAAAATCAAAGGAGATTCACAAATATTGTTGTGGATTTTAATACATGCAGAACATATTTCATGGGCAACCACATTATGAAAAGGCTATTTAGGGCCTCTTTACGCTATCATGTTTTTAAAAAAAGCATACAAATATAAATATAATGGTTTATAAATACATTATAAAGCTAGGTCTTTCAGAATACACATTTTGGAATGAAGTTTTGGATTCCTCTGAATTAACTGTAGAGACAGCACAGGGAGATTTTTATTCTATACCACCTAAACATTTCATGCAGGGACCTGTGACAGAACAGACTTAAATCTTCTGGTGGGTACAAGGTTTTGGGGGTAGTACTGTTATAAAGGGCGATGGCCTCGGCAGCTGGGTGCAAGTCAAGGGCTCTGTCTCCCTGACAACATCATAGTAGATAGTGAGAAAAAAAGGAGAAAGCCAATGCTGCACATTTCCAAAAGAGTAAAGGATACTGTTGGAACAGCGTCCCCAATCCATTCTGTCTGTCTGTGCCTTGTGTAGGCAGAAAAATGCCTCGGGCTGCCTTCGCTCAGCCACTATTACACTCTTCCCTCCTTCCCCTCCCCCAGTGGCATACATCAAATGTGCAAAGCTAGTTTTAGAATCTGTTATTGCTAATAATAATCTACTGGATAGCAGGCAAAGAAAAACACATGCTATATATTCACATTAATTCATGCACATAATCTATTTAAGTTCACGCACGCATATGTTGCAGATTCCGTTAAATGGATTATGCATTATGGATTTTCATGCATGTGAATTTTTATATATTGATTTTGATAAACCCTGTTACAGAGTACACAAAAAGGTACAATGAAAAATAACATTGTTTATTATTTCCATTAAAATAACTTTCTTCTCCACCCTACAAAAGCTGATCGATAGGAAAAAAGAATCAAAAATGGAAGGAATACTGTCTAGATGCATGATGAGAAGCCGCTCTGCCTGTGCTTTGTGGCTTCACCACCCCAGCTCCCACAGCAGTCGTGTGCCACCCCCTCCGCTGCTCTTGTTAGAGAGACTCTTTGTGGCAGGCTGACTGAGCACACAGAACAGAATCAATCCCCGTTATCGATCAACTGCATGTACAGCAGGGGCCAGTTTCTGTTTTCTGGACCTGCCCATGTTGGCAGATGCGGGTATTTTAATGTGTTTCCATTGTCTTCATGCCCTACAGAAAGAACCATTTGACAGGTGCTGGAAACATGGCGTGCTTCCAAGAGGTCACTCCGTCTCTGGACTAATGCAGTTCACTGCAAAAACTGTAACCTCTGCTAGTGAAATGTGGCCAGCGAATGATGCACTGTCACTTGCACACAGTTGAGTTAACACCACTTGGAACTCTTTTCGATCGTTATTTAAAGAATTACACCCACATTAATTTAAAGGGTGTTACAGCAGTCTCTATTCTTCAAGACAGGAGTGAATTGATTCCTCCTCTCTTATAAAATTCTCATTATAGTATAAAGCAAAGCTCCTAGTGACTCCATGGGAGAAACATTTGGTTGTTACTTGTCCATATGATACAGTGGGAAATCAATTCTTCATTGGCCAGGCAGGAGTTTATATGGAATAAGAATTTCAGGTTTATTTCCAAAATTCCTATAAATTGCCTGACCTGTACGTCTCAAGACTATTGGAAATATGAATATGGAAACAACCTCATCTATAAAAGGTCAAAAGAAATTATGTTTACCTAATACAGCCACCTACCCAAGCGCAACATCACAGACAGAATTACATCAAACTGCAGGTGTTATTTTGAACTATGTATCAGCTATTAGAGAAATTTCTTTATTGTTACCCAGATCGTACGCACAGACGTTTCCCAGCGTTATCAGAGCAAACAAAACTGAGGGCTGTGTCAGAGATGGAGCCGCATGAAACCTGTCAGATGAGTGACCAAGAAGGAAGCCCTTCTGCTGAGGAACAACTGAATCAATCATTCAACAAATACAGGTTAAAATTATCAGTGTCATGATTTCTCTAATGTTCACAGTATTTCCTGTCACTTAGTTTCCATCTAAACAAACTACACCCCTAAGGCTTTCAAGAAGTTTTAAATTTGCATCTGATTTTACTTGGCATTTGTAACCTATGATTGTATTTTGTATAATGAACATATTTTGATGCTGATGAAGACTGGGGGTGAAGACTCTGGTCTTCACCACAGGTATTCAGTAGTGACATAATGCACTGAGGACACTGCTCGTTTTTGATGTTCAAGGACTAAGTACATACGTAGAAGTAGATTTTATCCATAAACCTTCTTGGATGTGAGAGACAACCTAAGTTAATATTTATTTATTTTAAGAGGAATACAAACTGAGGACAATCTATGTAAGAACAGCATGTAACCTGATACACGCTGGGATACTGGGATTTGAGTCCTTGCTGCTGAGATTTGAATCTAAAAAGAGGACACAAAACTCTGGAAAGTCCTAAAATGCTGCATTCTATGTAGATAGTATTCAGTTCAGGCATTTGCAGTTGTGTGTTTGGAATCATGTTTTGCTTAATTCAGTAAGGAATCTAGCTAAGAATGGACTAGAGCTCTCAATAGCTCATTAGCTGTTAAGAAACACTGAAGATAATTTACGTATGTCCAGCTAAGACAGAAACAGACATTCTGAGAAAAATGTTTGAAAAGCAGTTAAAAGCTGTACTGCCGTTTTGATGTATCAAAAGCATATAAACAGTGAATTATGAAGCCTTAATAGTTTTGTTATTTTTGTTAAGTTTCAGTTAGGGACTGGGTTAACTAGCTTGTAGAAGTGTAGTAAA
This sequence comes from Tringa tobata, assembly GCA_033628505.1. Lineage (NCBI taxonomy): Eukaryota > Metazoa > Chordata > Aves > Charadriiformes > Scolopacidae > Tringa > Tringa tobata. The sequence continues at coordinate 1,391,710 of JAHREE010000136.1, forward strand.
ACTTAATGACTGTGAAGTGATTGAAAAAATTGTGGTCGTAAGAGGTTAAGTTCTTGAGTAGCAGTGAAACATGAAATGGCAGTAGAATATGAAGACACATAATACAATACAGTATGGGCCCAAATTGTACAGTATGGGCTGATCTGTACCCACAGCTAATGAAATCCCAGTCAGAACTCCTTTCTCCATATACATTCACAAGAGTTCCAGGAGACACACAGTCATTCATAATCTGAATATGTGCCATTTGGCTTTATATACATTCATTCTGTAGCACTGGTCCTGTAACATCACAAGACAACTCACTTACAAAACCAAACCAATTAAGGAGCGCCTGCAGCTAAAGAACTACATTAGGGAAGCAGTAGACAAATATGAAAGCTTTCCTGAAGCCAGTCTATGCTGGAAACCATTGATAGCTCTAAAAAATTAACCAGATATCATAAAGCACAACAGTGTTGGTATTTGCAGAGTCAGGTACAAGAACTACAAGAACGCTACATCCACTCCACCTGATAAGCAGGCATATGGGATATCGGTCCTGCACATACCCTGGAAGAAGTAAAACATGCTGGGGCTATACTCTCACCTAGTGTATCAGTGGTAAGTGTGGAAGTGGATGTAGCCCCAGAAGTCACACAGCAAGAAGGCAATAGTCACCTCTATCGTAAAGAGAAGCCCAAGAGAAGACAAACTGGTGTGCAATAACACACAATTTACTTCACCACCAGTGTCCTGGGAAAAAAAATACACGCTAGGTTAAAAAAGCACCAGTCTTTCCACACCTTCTGTTATGTGCTGACGCTCGTCTCTTCCACCCAAGAGAAAAATATCATAGGTAACTGGCTTATGCTAGTCTTTTTCCTTAAGTGCCACACTTGTGTCAAACATAAGAAAGAAAATCTTATACAATCAACACTATTTCTGGAGAAGAGAGTCTCAAGGGCTTGTAACAATTCGTGAAAATGACAACCCCACTTCTGAAGAAAACCAGATAGCTGGAAGCAAAGCAAATGTGCCACCCGCATGTATCTTGCATAAATTCACACATTACAAACCACAGTTGCTGGGTCCCTATCAACAAGACAACCAATCAGAGACAGAAAGTACCATCCTAAATACAGCAGTGCACCACTACAGGATGCATAAAGACAACTAGAAATATGTAGCAATAGTTAGAAAAGAAGAGATGAGCATAAATAGAAAATGGAAAATAGCTTCACTGCCCTTTTCCCAATATTTACAAATATTCTCAATCATTTGTAGAGTATTTTTTCCATTGATAGAAAAATGCCAGACATAGAGACTCTAAGGACAAGAACTTCCTGTCTCTGAAGTAAATGACAAAATTCCAGATGATGTTAATGGGACCATCATGGTGAGCTACAGTACTTTGATAATACAGATAAAAATAGATGTTACACAATTACATAGCATTTGTAAAGCTATGGGGTTTTTATTTATGTTTATATAAGGTATCAGAGTCTTACCACTGCAGAGAAGATGGCACATACAGTTACTTTACTTGTCTGGGAAGAGCAAAATCACCTCAGTTCTAAATACTAGGATGATCCTGTTAGTTAAGAGTCAACCAGCATCAGTCATTACATAGTTCAGTCAGTAAAGCACCCTGGGCAAAAAGAAAACAAAATTAAAGATGCAAAAGGTGTGTGGATTCACACTTAATTTTTCATTTAAAGCCCTAATAAGGATACCCTACTCTACTTTCACAATTTCCCCTCTTGAGACAGCTCCAGCATTTCTGATGAATACAATAAAAATGTGATCTTTAACACAAGTGAAACTGAGTAAGTTTGGGGTTTGCATACTGCAATTCAGTCTAGGACTTCACAGGGCAAACAGTTTATCTACAAACACCCTCGCAAAGCTGCCAGACAGAAATTCCATATTGCAAACCAGTCTTCTGCAAACCAGCGTTAAGGGTGTTCTTGGTCTGGTTTGGATCAGAAATCATTGTCCCTGGTTCTGCTTATTGTCCTCTCTGTACCTTCTTTTCCAGAATGCCCTCTACAAATAGGGCAATCTCTATTAGACAAGTGGATGGGATTATAGGTTGGGTCAGTAATTGCCTGAATATGACACTGGCCCTGTGAAACTCATGTAGATGGCATAAAAGAAAATAGTTAAATATTTTCCTCAGGATTTCTGTTTTTTCCTCCAATAACAGGTTTTTTTTCTCTTATTGAGAACTAAAATACTGAAGCATACAGCTCTCAGTAGCATTAATAGTACATACATGTGTTACTTCCCCATGTATTAAGAAAAGATTGTGTCAAATATGTTATCAGAATAAGTAATATCCAAACTGTGAAAATCAGATACTATTTTTGCAGTTATAACACAAGCCATCTATTGTCATACTGTAAGCAACAAGAAATTTTTGCAAGCAGCTCTTCCATTTTCATCTAAATGGATTATGTTTGTGTGTGTACATGCTTTATAGTGCATGTAATTAATCTGTATTTGAAGTTGGCTTTATGGATTTCCCACTTAGGTTTAAAATTTTGGAATGGCTCAGTTCTATTTTAGAATATACCTTGCTGAATCTACTGGAATTGTATTTTGTAGCTATTAAATAAATCAGTTTTCAACATTTGAAATTCAACATTTAGCACTGGAAAAAAAGCGTAAGTGCGGCAAAACTTCACTGCTAATTATAAGTTCTGTTGGAAAGGAGACAGTCATTGCTTTGCTTTAGATAATAAAAAACTGTGCACAAATCATGTAAACAGCATTTATTTGGGAATAAGTGCAGAGCTAAGCTGTAGCACCAGATTTTTACAATTTATTTGGAGAGCCATATATTTGCATCTGACACACCTAAACATCATTATTAATTTAGGAATTAGAATGGTTATAGCATTTTGGCCTGTGTTTTGTGTTCATTCAGAAACTTGGTAAAAGCACAGGAAGCACGATCCAAAAAATTAAATTCATGCCTTAATCTCAGCACTGTTGAGGACAAGACCCCCTTAGCTGATAAGGCACTATAGTCTAGTAGTCATGAAAGAATTACTTGTATTTTTCTGTAAGATGGCAAACTGATGCTTATAAATGTAAGTTTCTATTTAACTTTACCTTTTGTAAAGTAATAGCTAAGAACTCCCTTAAATCTTTTGCTTTAGAGACAGAACTTAATTTTCTTTGCAATGACCATTCAGCGAAATAGTAATTGAAAAAAAAATATCAAAAAAGCAATGTTGGATTTAAAACTGCACAGACATATTTCCAAGTATGTTCTGTCCTCCCCAATCAAAATCACAGGATTCAAAAAGCTGTGTCTGAGAAGAAGCTGGGTGTACAAACCAGACATTAATTAGCCTTGTTACATTTAGATTTTCAAGGTTATCCTGTAAGTTACATATCTGTTAAAAGCAGAAGGATGCTTTCTGCACCATAATCATCATAAACTCAAGCAGCAACTGTGCAGCAGTTGGCAGTAAAAACTTAAGGTACCATTTCAATTTGGCCACTAGATGGTACTATATCACAGTTGTCAAAAAATTAGTTGGCTACCTATTTGAAATTATAGCTGTCAATAATTATTTAGAATTGAAACAATACCATAACATTTAGTACTAATGATTTGTTTGCCCGTTTTTCCTGGACATGATACACACACAAATATAGAGGATACATATAAGAGGTTTAGAAGCTTGGTTTGATGCACTAATGTCACTTAATGAGTCTATGTTCCTTACTAACCAATACAGTTGTAACTATGATATTTCTAAGGCATAGTGACAAATAGTGCATTTCCTTGACTGCATGTGGTAAACAAAATACTCTTTTGGAGTCTGTGCTTCCCAGACAGGATCAAACGGTATCCAAACACAAGCCAGTGGAGAGTACAAGCCCAAGTTCAGAGACCTGATGAATTTCACACTTCAGGGATTTGGAGATGATTCCTTGTTGACTTAGAAACATTCATACCCACTTCCCATATGCAAAAAAGAAAACTAAGTGCACTGTAGTGGTAAATGAAGCCCATGAGGTCCAAACCAAATAAAAAACAACAGCCATTTAACCATTCAGGTTTTATCTGCTTTACTAACTGCTGTGGTATACTCACTCACTTCCAACAAATTACATATGGCTCCTTTTTTGCATGAATGTATCAAATCAAATCAAATCACATTTCCATAGACTTTCTGCTCCTCTTTTACATAGTTTCTTCACTAAACTGCTGTATTGGGTCCTATCTTATTGGGTCACGAGGCTGCATACTGTTCAATTTCTTTCGCTCTAAAATAGTTATTCTATATTGAATATGCCCTGATGCATTCCTCTGGCAAAGACTATTAGTGTCCTACCTTCTACTAGAAGTTAGACTTCTGAAGTTTATTCGTTCCTACATGTGAGACTTCATGCAGCTGATGACATGAAGGGGACTATGTAACAGACGTGTCAAACCCCACACCAGGCAAAGGCCACAGGGCTGGACTGCATATAGAAAAAATCCCTTTCAAGAGGGTGAATGCAGAATCTTGGCGGAAAACACACAGTCCTCCACTGCTGGGAAATGCTAAATAACCCTCTCACTTCCCAACCAGCGTGTCAGGCACAGAAGAACCAGAAGTCACAGATGAGGCTGATTAGCTGTAGCTGACATGCAGGACCCCACTGCAAGAGAGAGCACCGTGTGCTACTGCAAGTGATTCTTACACATGAAGCCCGAGATCAGGGAGCACACAGCTCTGTGACACTCTACAGACCTGTGCTGAGTACTGCATCACAACTGTGCTCCCTCCCAAACCTTCAACTGTGTGAGCACAGGGATGATCCAGAGAGAAGTCAAGAGTGGAAAGCTGCAGGGGATCGATTCTTCTTAAACTCAGAAATTGTTTGGAAAAAGGCTCTAGCAGTGAGGTGGAAAAGTTTGCTGAGGATAAACATTTACTCCAGGTAGGAAGTGTGAGGGCTGAAGGCATCGAACTGTAGATGGGCCTTAAGACTAAGTGACTGGGTAACAAAATGGCAGAGGAAATTTAGCATAGATAAATCTGAAATGATGTATATGAGCAAAAACTGTTCTTGGCTTTATGAATAAAGTGATGAGCTCTGAGCTGCCTGTTACTACTCAGAAGTGAAAGTTTGGGATTGTGACAGATAGTTTCATGAAAACATCAACTCAGCACATGGCAGCAGTCCAAAAATGCAAATGTTTGGGATTGTTAGGAAAGGAAAAAAAGAACAAAACAGAAAATATAATTATGCCAGTCTATAATGCCACGGTTTGCTCACATACTGTCTGCTGTTCTGGTGCTTGAGTCTTGAAAATGTTTGGAAAATGTTCAGAGAAAGGCGATGATGATCAAGTGCATGGGACGGAATTGTTTCCATAAGACAAATAATTGAGCAAGCTGGAAATCTTTATTCCAGAAAAGAAACAGCCTATGGAAGGAGACAAAAGATGAAAAAAAGACAATGAAAGGATCAGATATGCAGAATGGGAAACCAGGCTGAAATAGGGTACACTGAACATGACAACACCCATTGCTTCTGAAAGGTGTCCAAGGAGCTGTTAGGTCCTGCCCCGTGGTGCTTTGTCCAGTGACATAACAGGGTAAGGAATCAGCAAATGGCTTCACAGTGAGTCGGATCCCCCTTGTCCAGCTTCCCCTCTTCTTGGCGTGGTGGAAAGTGAGGCCAGGCTGGCAATGGCAGCAGACATTGACAAGGAGATTCTCCAAAGTAGAGGTCCTTAGATGCACCACTGTTCATTCATTTTTTGTTAGCGAGTAAATTGTAAGATGAATGAAATCAACCAAGCACTGGGCAGGCAGTTCAGAGGAACCAAAGAATCCATCAAAGACAGAAATGAGGGTCACTGTACTTTTAGAACACCTATTGGAAAACACCAGCTAGCACTTTACAGAAACCACACTTTCAAATTACTTTTAAATAGAGTAAGTCCATGCTGTAACAGGCAGGATTGTCCTGATGCTGGGATTCATTAACTCTTTAATATTTAAATAAATGTGTAGGAAATCTGAAATATACCCATTTCAAATAAGATGCCTTGAACTATCAACAGGAAATATCATCACTGAAATCAGACATGACAGTCTTCAAACATAATTATAATTTCTTACCTGTAGCCATCTTTACACTACTGATGTAAAGTGCAACCCATATGTAGAAATGTAAAGCAGCATTCCAGTCAGCCCTCAGTGATGACAACACCATGCAGTGATTTTTAAAAGCAGGATTCATTATATCCCACAGTCTGTACAGAACAATTCTTTATGTGCAAATTCATTCCCTTTATTCCAAAAGTAGGCTCACAGGCTTAAATGATACTGCTTTCCTGCTTTTCCCCTCCCAAACTCCTATGTTTTCTCTGGGGAAAGAAGTTGGGAGGATAGGTGTTTCTGTAAAATAGCAACTAGAAAGGAAAAAGCAGAGCCTGGTGCCCTTGTTTATTCTACCTCACATTTTCCTGCTTCTAAGGATTATTTAGAGAAAGAGTTAGTCTTCAAAAGAGCTTCTAAGGATGTGCTTGGTATGGAAACACAGAGCTCCTTCATGAACGGTTGTGTTTTTCTCCACATCTGAATGATTTAGAGTGGCATTGGAAATAGAAAACAAATCCTGCTCCCCTGAAGAAATTTATGTGGAAAGAATTTATAACAGAAAATTGTCATAGATTATGCACCTCTTCATAGAGAGTATTCTGCAAGAGAGTTTGTATTGAGCCAATGCAATCAAGGATCAAGTAAAGCAGGAACAGTCATTTCTTGCCAGCAATTACTGAGACAAAACCTTGACTGACTTCCTCCACACATCTGCTACTTGGCATGCCCAAGTCATCGCCAGTATTACTGCTGTGAGGGTGCCATCCCTAATTTTGCATGTATTTTTAGTGCAAACATGTTTTGTAAATCGGAAACTAATACAGCAGGTAATATGCATATGGAAAAGGTTTTATTCACATTATGTCTGATCCCAAATGTTTATTGAGGCTCAAGAGAATTAGATTTTGATGAACCAAGGGACTGCACTATTGTGCTTCTTTTCCACCTGACATTTTTATGACATGCATCAACAATAAAAATTAGTGTTGACATACCTAACAATTGGTACCGGTTAGCTTGTGGCTTTTGGCATCACAGCAGTCATGTCAAGGTCAATTCGTCCAGTAGCATTGGCTTATTTGACAGGAAGCTGTTCCTCTCAGTTTGGAACCTGGAACAGATAAGCCATGGCTATAGTTAGCAGTAGAAAGAAGTATAAAACAGAAATGAAGGATGAGAAGAGAAAAGAAAATAAAGATGTCAGAACAAATGTCTTTCACAAGTCATTTTGGAGACTTCTGTTTTAGAAATACCATAAAATGTACTTTGCAGTCTGTTATTGGATTTTCTGGCAACTACTGGCACATTAGCAGTTATCAGATATTGTAGTTAATAGTATTGTAAGGATGGTACATGATAATAAAGGTAAGACTGTTTTTTTAGCAACCTGCTCAGCTCAGGGAAATAACATACATAAATTGTCACTTCTGTAAGTTGCTACCTTTGCAACACAAAATGTAAAATATGACAAGTTCTCAGATATTATAGATAACTAAAAGGCACTTCTGACTAAAGTTGCAGTTGCTTATGTAAGCTAGCTGCACTTATCCAGAATTTAACTTCTTTTTTCCATAAAAGATACCAACTGTGGTAACCATTACCATAGCAATGCATTATGTGTGCTTCCTGACACAGTATCTTATGTCTCAAAATATCCTGAACCCAGTTATCTATTCTCCCTGGATTCTGCTTGCGACAAAACCAGAAAAAGCATGAAGGTAGCTTTTGGCCTGATCTTTGAATTTCCCTAATTTCTGGCTTCTATGACTAGTGCAGCCTCAGACTACTCTAACTTATTTTTAGCTATTCTTGGCTAGGAATGCCTAAAAGGTTGCTCTTTGCATCACAAAGAGTCAGAGTACAGCAGTAATCCAGCTAAATACCATCCTGAGGGAGCTGCGATGGGCTACTATTTGCGCATTAAGCCATCTCTTCACTATCCAGAGAGCCTTTTTGCATTACCTGTGCTTCCCAGGCACACTCTGCATTGTCAGAGTAGCCCAAATACAGACAAGGGGATCAGGCCTCACAGCTACCTGTGTGTCTGTCTGTCCATTCATCCATCCATCCATCCATCCGTCCGTCCGTCCACCCATCCGTCCACCCATCCAATATTCTCCTCTTAAGACTATTATTCTGTCCTCGTATAATAGCTTCCTCTTACAGAAGTGAGGGGTTTTGGGTAAAGATTAATAAAATGGAAGTGTCAGTTTTGAGAAGGGGTATGTGTGAGTGGAGGTGGACTTAGCCTGCGTATCCACATTTACTGTCATCGGGCACTTGGAATATGCATACATTCTTGCCATAACTTCATTTACATTTAAACCAGTCCTTGAGTAAGAGAGCATAACAAAATGACTGCATCTTACTACAAACTTCTCACAAAGCATTCTGTCTTAAGACCTGGCTGTACTTAGAAAGATTACCTCTCTGGAAATTTCCATGTTCTTTGCTACGGTTCTACCCCAACAGCGCTGAATCATAAAATTGCCATAAAAATATTTCTTCTAAGAGTGCTGTTGGCATACGCTGTGCTTGCACACTGAGGGAAAAAAATGTATTAAACTATATGTAATAACATTATTTAGACCTTTCTGTCATAGCAATACTTCCAGAAAGACACGCATAGATTGCAAACACTTCTAGGTTGGAATACACATTTATTAGTCTCACCTGGGAACTCCAGGCACTGAAGTCACTCAAATAACATGAGTAACAATATTACCAAGAAACAGATACTCAGTTTATGGGAAAAAAAATATAAATCATTGCTGTTGCTTTTGTTACCATTCACAATGTATATGGCACAGTGTTTTGGAAACTTTTGTGTTGGATATTGCATGAATAGTCACGTGAATCTCAGCACAAAGATTTTAGAGTTCTTGCAGTGAACTAGGTGTTTACCATGTAAGCTAATGATTTCTCAAGAGGCAGAGAGCCACACACACCATCACTTAAAGCAGCATTTCAATCAATCAAATTACTTTTTTTCCCACATCTTTTAAGACTGAGCTATAAATAAGAAATTGTACTAGCCACCAATCTGGAAATAAAGCAAAGCATTAAACTTAAAATACCTTTTATACCAATATATTGACCCTGATGCCCATTCTTCACTACCCTTCAAGTCTACGTGGAATGTTGAACACACATATACAAAATTATAGTACAAGCACTGCAATCTTCAGGATGTTTTACAATGCCAGAGAAAAACTGACAAATGCAGACACAGAATTATGAATTGATTTTAGAAGAGATCAAATAATTTGTAACCACTGTCCAATCTCAAGATTCATTTAATGATTTTTGAGAAAGCTATACATTAGTCTACATTGGCAAAGAAACACTTGTACAGAAATGGCCCAAATAAATTTTCATGAATAGATCAAAGAGATTATTATCTTCTACTTAAACATTTTTCTTTATGGTGCGTATGTCACAGCCATATAAATGATCTTGAATGCTTAAATTCAAGACAGTTTCTTTTCATAATAAAGTCTACCCCATAGCTTAAGTTTTAATGGCAAATATGGATGAAGATTTTCACCTCCTGTTTAACCTCATTTATTGACATAAGTAAGGATTTGGGAAAAAAAGTCCAGGGTAATAACATTCAAGTTTTGGAGTTTCATTAAAAAGTTTAGCATCAAACATACTGCTTGTATTTTAAAAGTCTTACTTTACTGGATTAGTAATCATGATGGTTTTATTCGCTGGTTTATCTGTTCATTTATGAACACAGTTATAACTCAGATGAATGGAATTGCCTGCAGGTTAATTTGAACTATTATCTTTATTTCTAAATTTATAGTTACCATGGGAGGGAAAATAGAAAACAAAAGCCCTTGCCGGTAATATAGTAAGATCAGTAAGAACTGGTGATTGGTGGTCTATAGCAGCCAAAAGAGCAAACAAAATATCAGAGTGCAGAAAGAACCTATTGGAAAACTCTCCTCTGTAATACCATTCACTGTTCTTTTACTCTATCCCAGAAAAGAAGAAATAAAAAATCACTAGGAATAAAATGAAAATTATTAGGCAAAATATATCATTACCCTAGTAAGCAAAGATATCTTTCTATCTGAGTTTTTAAAAAGGGCCCATTTGGTTTAGACTGGAGAGTAGGAAGAGGCAAAAGGTAAGTAATGGAGGATACGAATTGAACTTTTAGAGAAGTTATATCAGGAATCCCTTTTAACTTTGTGTCCCAAGAGAAGAAAAAACAGAGTTTGAAAGAATAGAGAAGAACAGAGCAATTAACTATTATTTTTAATTCTTTTATCAAAATCATATGTAATCTGCAAATTTCATTGCTGCTGACATGATCAAAATCATTAATTTAATGGGATTCAGAATTGGATTTTATTTTTGCATGTGTAACATACTTCTATAATCTCACAGTAACTTTAATTTCCTTGCCATACTGTAAACCCACATCTAGAAGAAGATGTTTCTAGAAGAAACATCTCCCAGAAAGAATTTACTCTTACTAAATCCAAAGATAAGTCAGCTGTGGCAACACAGGTTGTGCACCCTATAGAGTCTGTATGGTTGGTGCAGGAAAATAAAATCTATCCTACTCTGCACCATCTGCATTGCTTTAGAAGAGGGCTAAAACTAAACAAAAAATGTAGCTAAAAAATGACAGCATATGAATGACCACAGCCTACACCATATTTGCCAAAATAACCCTGCAGCATCACCTGAAAAATTTCAGAATGCAGTGAATCCTTGCCTGCTGGTTCTGCCCTCTATTGAGATCGATGCTCCACTGTGCCAACTAGTCCCATGGCTTTAGCAAGGCACAATCTATCAGCTGCTTCAGGAACAGTTTGGTCCTTTATGTGCACTGGTTCCCATCTCTTTTCTTCTCAAGGCTACTTTCTCAACTCTGAATAAAAGGAGTAAAATAAAAATACTGATTGGAAGTTTCAGTATGTTTCTTAAATTCATAATGTCCCTAGAAACTATTAATGTGATTTTGCATAGAAAATAAAAAAATACTTTTTACCACACTATATTTAAAAATAATATAGGTTTAAATTAGTTATTTAATGTTCAAAATAAAACAATTTTTGTCCTAGAATTACTGAATAATAATTTTTTTTATGATTTAAATACCACAGAATATCTTAAATATGTTTTCTGATAGATCTGGGGCAGCAAATCCCTTCTGGACATTTATCTCTGAAATTACATTGAGAGGAATAAACAGCTGTCGGGAATATAAATGCTAACTCATCAGAATGCTGACTCAGTGCTGTAGAAATCAAAATATGTTCATACACTGCAGAGGTAACATGTCATATACCAACTAGTCACATTTTATGTTGGACAACCATAAAACCATTTGAAGTAAAATGCTGGAACAAAACTAGGGAGTAGAAACAAATTAGAAATAGGGAAAATTTTAAGGTCTTTGTAAAGACCTGCCCTATGACCAAAAAAAATAGTAACCATCAAAGTCAGGATTTGTTAATCTGTCACCTTCAGTGGTAACAAACCTACTCTTTAACATGGATTATCTCTTGGATCATCATGTGATTAAAGGCCCACTTCTGCTTTCCTTGTAATTAATAGAATTTATTAATTTTGTGGAAGCAGGATTTAGCAATGAATGAACTGGATAATTATTCTGCAATGGCATTTTTACGCTCTGCCCCATTAGAGACATTGGTCCAGTTTTGTCACTAAATACAAGTTGAATGCTAGTGACTTCTTGTACTAAGATTTTCTTAAGGGTAGAAATTTGTTGCAGGAGAAAATGATTGTATTTTACTAAAATACCTGATGTTCTGCCAAGAGATGTGAGATTTTTTTTTCAAGTAAGTTTTGTCCTGGTAATAAATTCTCTTAAGAAAATAACTGCTATCTAGGCATTATTTCAGGACTCTGTATCCAGACTAAATTTATCTTTGGTACCTTGGGTCAACTATTTTGACTTCAGCTGAAGCTCTCTGCACTCTGTGGTGAAGATTTTGGCTTAGTCTGGACTTTTGTCCAAGCAAGTAATGACCTGGACTAATAGCTCACTGTATGTTTTCTGGTGGAACAAATTACGCTACATTTAGTGCATTTCTTGCTTAATATTCTGAAATGCTATATACATGTGAATGTATATGTATATATTCCTAAAACCATTTCTACCGTTGCTGATTTTCCCTTTCATATTTCTCTATTGATCTGCATCTAACTCTTTTGCTAGACACATCCCTTACAGAATTCAACCTATATCTTATAAAAGGACAAGTGCCTAGTCCTCTGAATATACGCTCTGCCATACATCCTGCAGCAATGTTGCAAAGGAAGAATTTGCTTTTCAAAAGCATGACCCTGGGAATTACTCAGCAATGATGGCTGTCAAAGGTAAAGAGCAAAAGACAGCAAGAAAATTTCTTTCGAAATATGACATTGAGGCTAAAGATTCTTTCAACTGAAGAAAGTCCCACCCCTCTGTCAAAAGAGAATCTAAAAGCAGAAAATCTTAAGCACTTCATACAATGAAATCTTTCTAAAGATAAATTATTCTTAAAGAAATCAAAATATTCATAAAGCCATACTAAAGCATAGACTTCCATTTTTAATTTTGTAACCCCAAGCTTAATTCCTTTATTCATTTCAACTCTTCAAGCGATCAAGATTTCTCAAGCCAGAATCTTTCCAGGCAGTAGAATTTCTCTGCTGGGCTCCCTGATCCTGTCGCATCTTTGTCATGACTAAGTTATCACACGGTTTCACAAGGGAGCCCCAGGTTCTACAAAATCCAATCTAGAGGCATTGTTTTATTGCCCCAGGTAAAGTAGTCTTGTTTCGTAAACTGAGTGAAATTTGCCCTGTACTGGCATGTTAGGCCTTCTGGTTCCAAATCATCCAGCTGTTACTAATTTGTTATGTAGCTAGTATTTCTTTGTGCTCTATGATCTATGAACAGCCAACCTTTCTGCGTATTTTTATACATCAACATGCTTAATAACCTATAACATTATAAAATATTGATGCAGATATTACAGAACAGGGCTGCAACTTGGACCTCCTTAAGGCTTACCATAGCTTACTGCTTTTGGTTTGAGAAATTACTTAGTTGAGCATATTTCTGTATTTAGTCCTTAGACACATTTTGTTAAAATTCTGTGAAGCAATTTTTAGTTACTTTAAAATAATTACCATAATTTAAACTTTTGACTTGTGCTCAATATCTTCTGCCTCTTAATTAAAAAAGAAAAGAAAAGCTGTACATCGCTCTAGATTATTATTTTTTTCTTTTTTCTTGAAATAATCTTACACGAGAAGAATAAAAGGAACTTTTTCTATGATACTCCTAGATACAATATCTGTGATCTTGCCTCCTAAACTTCCTGGCTTATGAAAGATGTGGTGGTTTGGAAAGATGGTTATTTCATCCAGACTTTCACATCTGGCACCAAGATCAGCACAGATAGAAAGAATCTGAAGCAATTTAACCTCTTGCTCTAATTCCAACTTCTGTTGAACAGCCTTTCTTCAGCTGTTCTGTTTCCAAATTAGCTTAGGATTTCTTATGTCATGGTAGTTCTAATCCTTCTAGTTAGGGACATGTTATCCAGTGGCAGCCCCAGGACAAGATTTTCACCTTATCCGCATACATTCTTCCTGCAAAAATTCAGAGAAAACGATGGGGTTATACGTTTATTTTACATTAGCAACTTCAGTTTCACTGAAGTTGCAACTATAGATGGGATAGCGGATTATTTCTGAAATGGGATTTTTACCCTGAGTAGTCTTGCCAAATAAAACTTCATTTATCCACACTTGGCCCATGGCTTCTGATTCTGAGGTTTAGCTTTCTTGTTTGTGTTAACAGTAAGCTTTGGATTTGCTACTGATCTCAGTGGGACTTTGAAAGGCGCCTCTTCTCAGAGCTCTGACTGGATTATGCAATTCTCTTCCATCTTTCCTCCTTTGTCCTACTCCTTTAATTTACCTCTTGCAGTCATGAAACTGTAGGGGTTTCATAAATTTTCCAGGTTTCCTCAACCTTCTGTTGTGAACATTCTGTCCTGAATTTCCCATTCTCTATATCAGGTTTATTCCCTATCCCTTTGGCAATCTAGTCTCTCCTGGGAACATTTACCTTGGGGAATTTTACCCTGCACAAGAGCAGTTAATGACAAAGTCTAGTCTCAGCTTCTGGCACTTCTGTTTGGGACTCTGGAGTATGCAGTAATGAAGCCTGATTAAGTATGGTTGGAGCTATATGATAATTCTGTACGATAAAAATAAAGATTAAGCATTGTTATTTGGGATCGGCTCCTCAAACAAATCTGGCACCTTCTATCTTTCCTTCTTCAAAAATGACTTGTCTTTAAATCCAGTGAGTCTTTTAAATAGAAAATGGAGTTGATTCTCACCTAAGGTCTGACACTAAATTTTTTGTGATCGCTCTCTTTATATCCATTTTAAATCAATGTAAACTCTCTGAGTAATAGGAATTTTAAGAGTGCCAGTGCCGCAGGATAATAAAAACCTGGCACAGAGACACTGCTGTCATGGAGAAATGTTAGGTTGTTGCATTAACTAATAACAATAGATGAATTAATCAGTATGCTTGCTTTTCTTTGCTGCCAGCCTGGTAGACTGTGATTAAGTTCTCTATCGCTGGGCAGGTTGAGGGGCTTATTTTTGTCTTATTTGCTTATATGTCTATTTTTCTTTTGTCAATACAATCCCCTTCCTATTCTTACGTCTCTATAGACGTCTCCCTATAAGTGTTACACTTGTGATAAAGAACAGTGCCAGAACAACCACAGTTTCCCTTGGGATGCATTTGCTCATTCTTTTTATCTGGATCACTTAAAATCTTCAAAGACCAGCTGTACCTGGGTATTAATGCTCTTTCAGAACCATATGTTTCCCTTCTGCATAAAACCCATGTAAGGGGGACGCTTACATAAAAATCTTGCTGCAAATTATTTCCGCGTGCTCCTTCTGTAAGGGATAAAGGATAAGGAACAAGCAGGAACATGATTATAATCAAGCCAAGCAAGACATAAGAAATCCTATAGGAAATTTAAACATGGGTAGATCTTTCCCTTGCATTCCTCCAACCCTCCCTCAAAGTAACGGTAAATACTGCCTGCAAATAACACCTGTCTAGTCAGCTAAGTAGAAGTATAGGCAGCTCTTTTAGAACTAGGCACTGTTGGGTTTTGCTCGATGTGTTCCTCAGTTACAGAATATATATGTTATATATTGTGCTATCCGTTGCTACATAAACCAGAATGACACACAATGGTTACCTGATAAAGGAAAATTAGATTACATACAGACCTATCCCACTCTGCTGCATTTTGAAACATATTCTACATACAAATTTTGCCCATTGGCTTCCTCTACTTTGCACAAGCAAATATGCCATCGCTATTAGTAGAGACAGAAAAATAAAGGCAATACGCAGCAGGCAGGCGCAAGAGGGTAATTTAAAATCAGTTTTGAAATTGTCTGACTTCTTGGGTTCATTCATGCCTTTAATATTGTTCTTCTATATTTTACGTGAATTTCCTTATAACTTTATCAACAGTTATTACTGAAACATAGGTAGGAGGAAGTGTATTCCTTCTACAAATAAATGTGAAAAAAGGAACACTATCTTTATAAATGACCTGTAAACCTTGTTCTTATAAACAGAGCTCAATTATGTGTGTTTCCATTAATTATTCATAAGATTATGGAAAACTGACATGTGCAAGCCAGGTGATGGAACTCCTCTTTCTTCTGGGTTGACAAGGGTACATAAAAATAATTGTATGTAGTAATAACTAGCAATGTCTGGTAAATACAATGAAGTCATAGAAAGAAGGAATAATATCTGGGGAGAGGTGAGTTTGCTTCTTCCAATGGTTGGCTATATGTCAAATGCACGGCACAATTTATGAGTAACTTCAGCACTGCTGCTAAACAAACGGAAGACAGCAATGTCACTCTGTGTAGGTGATAGAAGATTAACTTCCTTGTTTCTAGAAAACTTCCAACAAACTGCAAAGAAAAATTTAGCTTATGATATTGGAGGCAGAAGCATCAAAAAAGGAAGCACATCAAAAGCTAGCAACAAACTCTCTGACAAGGTCTCAGGATGTTTCAGTGCTGAGCCTGCAGAAGAAGCTAAGATGAAATCTACAGGGCTTTTATGTGTGTTGTTTCCTTACTAGTCTCTTTATATTTAATGCTAGCCAAAAAACATGTGAAGAACACAAACATCTGTTCAAGGTGTCTTGACAAAAAATAGCGGAAAACATTCTCCTTGTTCCATCTAGTGAAGGCCAATTGAGTTCAGAGGGCAAACAGCCGGCTGCCAGACTAAAGCATACTGATGAGATTCAGAGAAACACAGACTGCGACAAAAGGTGCTAAGAGTATGTGCTGTAGGTTAGAAGTGGTGGAATAATTTTTAAATAATGTTATATACCAGAGCAACAACGTTTATCATTGGTGCCTGTTAGGTGTGTTAACAGATAAATGTTATTTGTCCGGTAATATGACAATGCATTTGTAAAGAGAAAAGTAGTGTCTCTCAAATTGACATTCTTTGGCCTGTAAAAGACCTATGGCAAAGAAAATGCAAATTAAATCTTAAGATTTTATGAAGACTCAGATAACTCTTGTAGCAAACTCTCCCAGAAATTCATCAGTCTCAAGGCTGGTGTTATTCCCCATGATACTGCTTCAGAGAGGCTCATATAAATTTGAAGATGACAGAAAGGGGAATGAGATTCTATGCATTATATTTAATTTAATCATATTCACTCAGATTCTTAGCTATGACCTTGAATTTGGTTGAATTTGTAATATAGTTCACCAGAGAGAAGCTGAGCTTCTGGAGCATCAGATTTGTCAGGAGGTGTCAGATGTCTGCATCAAGTAGGATGAAAAGTAACTGAGAAATGACATTGGTACTATCCTGATTTTGAATCCATCAAAAGAATTAAATTCCTTGCAGCATTGGGATGCTTATATAGCACTTTTCTTCCTTGCTACTGGACAACTTTATTCCGCTGCTATGCTGGATGATTTTTCTTAGGGTGCTTTCCACCCATTAGGAATTGCTGGGATCAGAGCTGCGTCAGTCAGTTGAACGTTTTATTCTGGTAGACCAGCACTACGACGTCAACATTTACAGAAGTCAGTGGGAACCAAAGGTAGTTAGTACATCACATGATCAGATAATGGGTGCAGCACGATGCTAACACAAAGATGCTTTCAGAAGCTGCAGTAGAATATATCATTTAAAAGTAAGACAGATTACTTAGAGATAAATTCACATGAAAATAGAGGAAGCCAAGAGCAGAGACTATTTTTGTTCTGTTCACAATGTAGATAGCACAGTGATAACATTTCATAAATGCCCAAGACAGATGGTATGTACGTTCTTTGCATAATACGATAACCAGAAACTTATCTATTGAAAGGAGTGAATAGAATACAACGTGACCCACCTTTAATCTTTGGCTTTAGGTTCACAGGAAACCTTCCCTCGAAACAGCTGCAGAGCTTCTGATTTATTGCTGCTGTCACAATGATGTGCACAGATCTCCAGACTGAATATGTTTTGCAATGACTACTTGCAAGTGTTTGTATTTTTGCTTTGCTCCTACAAACACTATGTCTTCTGTCTTCTACAGAAATCTGTGCATTTTCCTTTTGTGTCAGTGTACTCTGGTACACATTCAAACTGTCAGTGCTGCAAAAGGGTATCTCCAGCCACTGCGAGGTCACTCACAATAAGTGGAACATCATCACTTTTGGCTACTTGAGCAGATATGAGGCTTGAGTTCACTATTCCATCTGGAAATTCACTGCTATTTATTTGTTCTGGTGTTTGGTCACTGCTTTATTTATTCTATTTGTTTGTCACTAAAGTCCAGGAAAGGTTTTGGAGGAGGAATATCACACTAGATTTGTGAGGTATCAGCTGATTTTCTTCAGAGAAATGCGCTGAGCTTCTGTAGCATTTGTATCTGTCACTTGGGAGTGAGAGCAATGAATATGTGCTCTAGCTGCTTGGACAGTTGGCTTGAAGATAACTGCTGTGGGTTTGAGAGTGCCCTTACTCATTACCCATTAAGCAACGGTCTTTTTTGTGTGTTCTGGTTTTCAAATCTCAGTAGTGGTGCAGATGGTTCTGAGGAAGAGTTTGCACTACTGCAATAAAATGAACAGATTTGCAGAGATGTTTAGGGTGCCAGGAGAGATCTCTATTTATGGCTCTTTTAGTTAATCTTCAAAACTTGTCCTTTGTACACTGTTGCAGAATTTTCACAGAATGAAAAAGTAGGGTTCTTTAACTAAAACTAAAACAGTAAACCCCAAAGCTTTATTTTCGTTTTTGTTGCATCCTCTCTTGCTGCTCCAAAGACTGGAGAGCCAAGGAACAGCTCCCAAAAAACCACAGTGTTAAGAACCAGACCGATTCATAACTGCTTGGGTGCTCTTTACATGCAGATGGCAGGTAAATTGCTTGGTTGGCAAGAGAGAAAGTGAGCTCTCAAACCTGCTAGTGTGTAATGAGAAAAAAGGGTTGTAGGTTATACCGAGAAGAGTAATTACATGGTAAGTGCTAACGTGGTGTATGCTGGCATTGTAGCAGTGCAGATCCCAGCAGGACAGATCTTAGGACAGATACTATCCAGGTCAGCTCCAGGAAAACACTCATTAGAAATATTGCTTCCAACACTCACCAAAATGCATGGACTAAACCCCACTACCAGCCTCTCACATGCTATAAAATAATGACTTCAGTGTGGCCTTGTAATTTTATGCCACTGAGTACACCTGACCTTAATGGGGTCCTGCTTTTTCTTTGGATGCTACAAGCAAAAAAGTTAAATAATAAGTGCAAACAAAGGGCAAAGACAGAGCGTGTATTAAAATATAACTCATTTCATCTTTTGCTGATTCCTTTTTGGAAGATGCTAGGAAGCAGAAATATTTCAGTATAAGAGAGTACTAACGTGATGACCAATTTTAAATTAGATAAATAAAATCTTGTACAACAGTATTGTACACATTTCTGTTACTTTAATGTCTAAAAACAACCAAGAGAAGCTGAACAGATCAGAAAAATGTTAGATAAACTGCCATAGCAGCAAAAGGTGATTTAAGTCTATTTATCTTACCAGACAAAATCTCAGAAGTGCATTATTTACTTTACCTCATTCTTTTGCTTAAAGCCAAACAACCAAAACACATGGCACTCCAAACTCAAAACCAGAACTTTTCGTTCTGCGTTAAGGGAAGAACAGTAAGTTGTTTAATTCTCCCTTTTTTCCCTTTCACTATTCATGTGTTTTCTCCAGGATGTAAGGCCTTATGCAATTTGATAGTGTAACATCAGGAATGCCGTAACAGCAGTTTTATTTTTATACTGGGGCAATTAAAAAAAAATTGGTCTACTCACAGCAAATGTGGAGCCAGATCATTTATGCCAAAAGTAGCAATAACTGCAATGTATAAGAGAAGCTAGAATTGATTGTGTCTTCTCTGAAGCAGAGGACAGAAAATTGCTTATTTGTTAGAAAAATCTGGTCTGTTGCAAGATCGTTAATCTGCACATGAATTTTTATCCTATATAAATAACTTACTGGAGCCTGGAAGAGTCTTGACACCAGTTAGTAAAAGAATATAGAGGATTGTAAATCCTTTATGTAGTCAATAAAGTAAAAAAATACAAGCTTGATCTTAAAAAATACCTGTTTCTGGACTGAACAGATCTGTTCTTTATTTTGTATTAGATTCTCTTGAAGGAGTCTAAAGAGAAAAAATGTTTTATATGCTTAATTTCCATATTCCTGAAAGAAATTTGATCAAGTTGTTTATTATTTTAATGACATATTTCAAATTTTTATCACATTGCTTTATTAAAAATATTGTATATTCATTTTGACCAATATTTTGAAAGTTGAACAAGAATTTGGGATACCTAGTCAGACATATAATATATTGTCTGAACTTAGTCTCTCAGAAATTGGAACATTTTTTAAACTTTGGCTCAAGAGTTCCTTTAAGCTGATTTTGTATCTCTCATATTTTTTTTTAACTATATATACACTCTTCCCTTGCCTCTCACCCTGCACTTAATGGGTGGGCTTCATCTCCCTGGAATGTTACAAATGCTACCCCTGCTGTTTTCTTAAAATTAAAAATCTAGTGACCAGAAGACCAGATCTTGCAGACTCTTAACAGCGTGAATAGCTTTTGTTCTTGAAAATAGTCATACTGGATTTTTGAAAATTTTGTAGATGCAAACTGTAACCCACTACTGCATTTTGGATCTAACCAAATGTCTCCAGTAGGATAGCATACCACGCCACTAGGGTATGGTACAAGCCACTTACTGATGAAAGCATAAGCGTAGGAACCAACCCTTCAACCTGATTCTTTCACCAGGTGTAGTCCCACCTACTCACAGAAATAGTTCCCTGCAGCATCAAAGCTTTTGTTATCAGGTTAAGCTATAATTTTTAGTTAGCTTTTAACTTTTTAATTCCTACCCGCTGTGTGTATCTTTACTGTGTGTATCTTAAGTGGAATTACAGGAACATTTGTCATATATGAATATTGATAAATATTGAGCACTTACAGGGTTAAAACCACACATCAAATTTAATTCCTTCATGCGCATTATAAAAGTCTTGTTTATCATTATTTTATCATTTAAACTCTTCATTTTCATTTTATCTTTTATTCAGACAGGACAACTAAGTGAGTAGCTTGCAGTGCTTTAGTTTTTTTTTCTGTTTGTGTTTAGTTCCACTTCTCTCTGTCCCAAAAAGCAATACTTGACTATTTCTAACTATTCTGGGCTGAATTATTTGATTAAAGGTTTGTCAAAAAAACACAAACCAACCTGATTAAAATCAGGCTTAGTGTGATTTTTAAAAAATCTAATAATTAGCATAAACAATATCCCTGTGATAAGCTTCACTAACATTTTTGTGTTCGTTTCATAGTAGATTACTGTATACTTGCCTCTAATTATAGTAAATCCTATTACATTAATTTGCATTGTACTGGTAATCTGATTAAAATAGTATAGCGTTAAAAGTCATATACATTGTAATGAGAACAGCTTTCCTCCTGAAAGTGAAAAACGTGTTTCACTTTTTTTTTTCACTTTTTCATTTGTACTAAATGTGCAAATATACCACTAGACATATAAAACAGTCTTCAGCTAGGATTCTGAACTATTTCAATACATTCATGAAACATCCAGTTCGCCTTCAGGCTTTATATCTCATGGATGTGGAAACATTTCTATCAGGATTAAATCAGGATTAAAAAGATATTAATGAAGCTAAAGAAGGGTCTGAATTACTACTAATTTATAAAATGAGGCACATGTATAATTTTTGGCAGGATAAGCTCCTTAAATTAGTAATACTCCCTCTCATTTCAAGCTATTTATCCTGATGTGTACAGGTACCATGCACAGAACTCACTATTCAACTAAAAAAAACGTAAAGGAAGCGTATGGAAGTATTCTTTCTAGACAACTGAATACAGTCTTATGTATTTGGTCCTCTTTCCCAATTTTTCACAGTGGTTCTATAACATTACTTCAGATATATACTTCCCCCCCCCTCAGCCTTCAGTATTCTAAATTTTTGTTTTTCCGAACTCCACACCCTTGCTTCAGGGGACCACTACTATTCCTTGCTTTTCACAATCTCCCCTTCTCTTTTAAATATTGCATGCTCGGAGGCTTCCCCATGAGGCATAACATCTAAAAATGAAAGCCACTGGCAACTCTACATCCCAGAATGATAACAAGGTCTGGTCACACCTCACCTCAGAATTACATACTCTCGCAGTTAGCAAGACTAATTAATTAGATCTTTTTGTGCTGAGACTGAGATGTGTTGCAGATGGCAATCTATTTCTTAGAATCTTTTCTGGGAAGTGATGTTACTTACGCTTCTTTTCTTATGCATCTCACATTGAAATTGTATGCTTGGTGATTTCTTCCCTCCAGTAGTTTTCTACATGAATAAGCCGTATCAGAGAGCACTAACAGAATTCATGCATATGCTTATTTTTTTCTACATTAAGCCTATTTTATCCTGTGAGAGGGTCATGCTTGTCAGGCATAATGTGATATTTGGATAATTTTGACTTAGGGTGATTTTTCTTTTTTTTTTTTTTTATTAAGAGTAAAATCTTAGAATTACAAGTTTGCAAGAAATGGGTAAACATAAAAGTGGCAGTACAGGTCCGCTTTGCCCTAGCCTGGATTCTTCACTTTAATAGTATTCTTATTTTTGCAGTACTCTAAAATTTGACAGTAACAGTATAAAGCGGTGCCACATCACACCTGGTAGAACAGCACTAACACTATTTGTATAAGAAGCCATTACTAAATAGCCCTGACTGTAGTGAAACAGGGATATTTGCTTACTTGCAAGTTTCTTGTAAATATTTCAATTGCTTAATCAAGCAAACCGTTTCTTGGTATAATCCCTAGTCAAATGAAAGTTCTGTGAAGATATTCTTCTTCTGAGAAAGCGCAGTGAACATTCTTTCCTTCCAAAGCAAAATTATTTACCTCTTTGTATGTTGGCAGCTCAAATGAATGACCAAGATAAACTGTTTCAGAAAATGCAAGTTAGTTCTAAATGACTGTGTCAGTTAATTACCATACCCACTTAGACCCATAGTTTTCTGCCATCAGTCAAGCTAGTCTGTCATGAAAACACTTCAAAGAAATGTGAAAACTTTCCCTTTTGTAGATGGTCAATTGTGCAGTAAAATGAGATGGTAAAATTCCTCCAAGTGTTTTTGTTTGTTTTTTAAGATGGTACTGTATGTATCTTTATAGATCTTCACATAACGCGGAACTTATGGAAGAAACAGTAATAGACCAGAAAAAGGCTCTGAATTATATACAATGAATGAATTAATATGGGTATAGAAAAGCCCCAGTAGATCAGAAAAAGTCACAGAATCCTGTATTGTAAATGCATAGATAGGAAACACACACACTTTTTTCTTACTTTTGAGGAGGGAGAAAATAACCTCTGGAGTCACTGCATCTGACATACTTGTAGATTTTAAGGAACTCTTTTGCCTTTGACAGGTATGATCCCTTTCTTTTTCCTTCTGGAAAGAAAATGGGAGAGGTATGAAGCTTACTCGACAGATTGAAATGGCAAGAAAGTCTGTTTCAGTAGCTTTATTGCCTGAAGGATCTGCATTAATGCTCTTCGTTAACATAAATCTTTATTAATATTATGATTATAACTGACTTAACTATACAAATTAACAGAATAAAATATTACTAACAACTACTGCAGCAAAAGAACCCTCTTTAGTAAACAGGAAGATTTAGATTAAATTAGAGTAGAGATGGAGATCAGTCATCTATTGTCTAATTTTAATGTCAGCGTTGTGTTGTATCGGTCTCTGGAATGTTGCCACTTCACCAACTGAACTGTGCAAAAAAAAGTTCTCAAATGATATTAAATACTGCAGAAGTATAGAATATGACGTGTATCAAAAGGTGGGTTTTTTTAATCGGTCATTGGAGTAAGTCAGCAAGGGGAACAGGTATTAAAATATTAATTCTTCAGCATACACAGTAGCACAGTATCGAGAACTATATGGAATGTTATGAAGTCTCTGTTAAATGCAGAGTAAAGCTAAAATTACGACTATTCTAAAATGCAAATAAAATTGCTATTTAATATGTCATAAAAAAGCCACAAGTTTATTTAATATTTACTTTAGTTCTAATAGAGTTTTGACAACCTCAAACTGAATGCAATCGAAGGCTTAAAATGTGTCATTAAGACCTAACCTACCCGCAAAAGTTGCTGATGTGGCCATTACAGTACTACTAAAGGTGTCATCTATTCTGGTAAGATTATTTTTTTGTTTTTGACAGACACTGTAGTTTACGCAGGTTTGCTGAACAAAATAAGCTACATCAGCCAAAAAGAGTATTTTTGCTTGTTCACCAGCACAGCTGTGCCAGTTGGAGGTATGGTGTCTTTTTCCTCACATTATTGCAGAAAAACTATGTTATCTGGAGTAACTTAAGCATAGCTGAAACTTAAAAGTGCATTTCTGTAACATCTCCAAAGTCTTTTGAGTCAGACCTAAATTTCCCTTCCTCCTGTGAGCTCAGTCAAGACTGAGTGACGCAGGTGATAGTCTGAAAAGGATGGCACCTCGTGACAACTGGCACTACAGGGAGGTGTGATGGGCTAATGATAAAGGAAGGCAAGATAAGGTTCTGTAATCCCTGTTCTAGTGACAGGCTTACTGAAATCAAATCTAAAATCAGCAGAAGCAGATAATGCTGTAAGATCTTGCTTTGCACTACCTGGAACCTCACATAGATTCTATCAATATTAAGACTGATAAAACGAGAGGCGTAATTTAGGATGAAAATAGCTTTACACCACAATTACACTCCCTTGGGTCAAGATTAGATCACACACACTGGCATCAATCTCCACCTTCGCAGGGTCCATCCATCTACCTTCTAGATACATCCCTGTCCTAGTATAAACATGAGTGGAATTTGTGCCAACCACACGTCCACTCGAGCGCAGTAGTCATATGTAATATCATAACTTTAACTGTCTGAAGGAGCAATCTGCTCTTCTGAGACAAGAAGTGCATTGGAAGGTCATTGTGGGCTGCAGAAGAGGTAGGGGCATCGGGGACTGTAAGCAACACATACATTATAGAATCTGTTCTGAGGCAAAGTCTGCAGTTAAGTTACCTAAGGAGATAAAATTAAGAAATCAGTACGGTTCTGGTTGGTTTTGTATTGAAAAAAAACCTATGAAACAACTAGATTAACCTGCAGTGATCTAGCAGGAATTAAATTGTTTTTAAAATGCCCACTAGGTTCAAAAAATGTATGCAGCTTTCAGAATGAGTCTGCATTAAGAACAGCAAATTTGATGAGCTGCCTCTCTTGCAGGGATACCTAAAGTATAAATTTTGGAATTATCTCAGCTAATGGGTCCACATAGGCCTCAGAGATAGCAGCAGGATGTCCGGACGCTTACCCTAATCCGGAAGCTGCTGATCGACTCCTGTCAAAGATAGGCTGTTCATCTGAAAGGCAAGGAAGATGAGATCTTCTTACTTTTTCAGCTATATAAGACATAAGTGCTTAAAGTAAGGTGTTCTGAAAGGCAATACATAATGGAGCAACACCACAAAGAAACAGGTATGAGAGAAATAGGAATAATGCCAATTGAAATTAGAGGATAACATTTCTTCATTAATATCTATTTTTATCTCTGCACATCAAGAATGATACATAAAGATGTATAAAACAAGTTAATTTGTAGTACCAGATAAAGTATCATAATTGAAAACTATAGAGCTAAATCTGGAATAACTTTTTGCAAATTTAAATAGGTATAGGAATTCCTATTGAATTAAAATAGGAATCACACTAGACTTTTAAAGTAGTTGAATAAAGATTTGAATATACAGCCAGTCTCCACTGTAAACCTTTATGCAAGGTATTGTTGGCACATTTCTTAACTTTTATATATAGATACTTAAAATAAATTTATATCCCAGATTAAGACTAGATTTTTCTTTCAAGAATTTCTACATGAGATAAGAATAACATGTCTTTTTCTGACACGTGTAAGATTCAAACTGAAACATAACATTCATACTACTACACTCTGATCATTCTTTTAGTCAGCATTTCCTACTATTTCAAAGTGTACATGATTTTCTTAATAGGATTCCACAAGTGTAAATGAATATTTCAATTACAATGAAGCTAGCATTTCAGTAGTGATGGTGAGAACAAAACCAGCCCACACTTACTCTCTTATAACTTGTGTGGGCAACAAGCATTTTTCAGTCAGCTAATGATGACTAGATACACAGAAAGAGAAAGCAATGTGTTCGTTTTACAGTTTTTGTTAGTAAGATCTCTACAGGTTTTCAAACTGATTTGATGTTCTGTTTATAAAAGATATAGACTTTCTAGTTAGTATGCTACTAGCATTGTTTAAGTACAATAATTAATTCCTCCTCCTTAATCTTCCCAATGATTTCAAGTTAACTATCCCTCATTGCTTTTAATGCTTGATCTCCCCAAAGACAAAGAACTCATTTACAATATCTTGAGAACTGTAGATGTGCAGGCTCATACTGGGCACTGAGTTGGCATTTGAATTTTTTAAATAATTTGTGACAGACTTTCAGGACATTTGTATACATCTCAGATTTCTTGGCTGAAAATGCAAAGCCATCCATCTCATTAACTACAGTAATACAACTATTATGTTTCTAATTAAAATCTGTTGTGCCTCTAAGTAATATATTTATATTCTCTCCTCCCTGTGTAAGGAACCAGCCTAGGTAGAATGTAGCCTACTACAGTCTAGAGGTATACATTACACACACAAGAAGAAAAATAATCACTGAAATGCTCATCTGATCCATAAAGTGACAGTGCTGTTCACAGTATTTTTCCTAGCTGACAGTGCCACCTTAGGACCTCAACTCTGGGTAAGTATTACAGCTCATACTATTTACGTTATGGCACCGTAATGAAAAGTTGTCACTTCACCATGGATTTGTTCATATCTGCATTCTGCAAAATCTCCACATACTTAAACAGGGTATCTCTAGCGAAAGTATTTCCCACCACTACTAATCAATGTGTCAGCCAGGCATTACCCTTCACTCAGGGATGTTTGCCCTGAGGAGGGTCTCTGCCTGCTTTGTACGGCGTTTTAGAATTAATTCCAAAAGCACTTGCCAAACACCACAGCGTTCTGCCCTTCTTAGTGCAGAGCTTGGGGAGGAAGGCACAAAACAGATTAAAGTGGTAGTGATAATTGTGTCACACCTAAGTCCACTACACATTTACATGTTCAGCTATTTTTATCTAAGTATCCAGAAGGTGAGCACCCCTCTTAAAACATTCAATACTTTTAGTTTGACTTAACCACCGCCTGATTTTCAAACACACTTTAGTTGCTTTCCTCACATGAAAATAACAAAAAAAGGGCGGCATTGTCTTCTCTCCCC
>JAHREE010000136.1:1423820-1503783 GCA_033628505.1 Tringa tobata
CTTTGTATTGAGGCTGGGGCTCGGATGTAGAAGTCTGGGCTTATAGTGAAGGGTGCCTGTCTTATCGTTAGGCCTAACCCTAGGGACAGAAGTGCCATTCTTTGTTTATGTTCTAAGTAGAGTCATATTTAGAATAATCAAATAATGGAAAATGTCACTATAGGATAGGAGAAAGAATGCATCAGAGAGTGACCCTCTTGGGTGTCTCTACAGAACTATGTGGAAAAATACAGATCACCAGAGTGGATGTTTTCCATTTTTGATTATTGGTTCCTGTTAATGTCGGGGATAATAATTTCAGTTCAGCCCATTGTAAGGATTTATTCATGTTGCAATTTAATACCTTTTTTTTTTTTTTCTTTCTGATGAAGGCAGGGTACTGTGCTTGGAAGTGAAGATTCCTGCAGAGGTGCACAAGAATTTACCGTAGCAGCTGGCTGCTCAGTGTTACCAGTCATTGTTTCAAATTGAACAACTCTAACTGTTAGGTCCCCCAGTCCCATCAGTGGGAGTAAGCTCCAGCTCTTCCACCCTTGTGTTTGAGCCAGAAGGCTGATGGCATGCAGCTGAGTCCAGCTGATGTCCTCGCTTTCTCTGGTGTTGAGGAAGCCTGTGTTTGGATGGGAGGACATGTAATTATGGAAATTGTATACGTCTCTCAACTGACATCTGTGAACTACTAGAGGTAGAAGTTTGTAAGAAGTTGTCACCGTTATAAGCTTTGTTGAGGCTCTGTAGCTGTCGAAACTTGTCCTTTCTGCATAAACCCTAGCATTAATACTACACTCAGAAAGCAAATACTCTTGTCATTTCAAGAGCTGTTTTTTAAATATTCTGATGTTGTCTCTTATAAATCTGTTCAGAACTCTAATCACTAAACACAAAGAGAATTTTTTAAGTTTTTAAAAGATGTTCAATATAACTGCTCTGTCTAGAAACTAATGTGACATTAATTTAGTCATTTCAGACAAAATTTAACTACAAAACCATGTTAGGTAATATTGAAGGTTGTTATAAATAGTAATTATGTGCAAGTAGAATATAAATACAGTTTTTATTAGTAAAAACTGTTATGTTGTATACGTTCCATCTAATTATATTACGATGTGTATTAATTCATTAGCCCTTGATGGGATGCTGCACCTTAAAGTCACTGTTGCATAGTATTTTGTTAGGCTACCAGGTTTGTCAGTGCAACACAGGTGCTGAAAGTTTAAGTTAGTTTTTGCTGATTTTACAGACTAGAGAAATAATTTAGAGTCATGGTTATGTAATGTGATATATGATCAGGAACCATTCAAGGTCAATGAAACCATTATAAGAATTGTGGATAATAAATAAGGGCCTTGGGCTCCAGGTAGGATTTACAAAATGGTTCAGTTTTACTTGACTATAATTTCCAAATTTAATGAATCGGGGTGCCTTAATTAAGGGTTGCTGTAATGAGCTCCATTAGAAAGGTTTTATGTTTCCAGAATATTGAACATATTCATTGAAAGAAACAGCACATTTCAAACAAGGCATCGGGAATTGTTCACTACCTTCAAAGATTTTGATGCTATATTCTACTTTTTAAAGCTCTAGGCTGCCTCGAACATACCTTTCTTAGGCTTTAGTTCAAGAGTACTTACCTTGAAGTAGTTGATGAGGTGCAGACATTTTAAAAGGGCTCTTACAAATCTTTCTGCTTTAATTTGTGGTAATTCTTGTATATGCTTGATGCATGCACTACAGCTGATGACTTAGCAATTCACTGATTAATTATCTATAATTAAGCAATACAAATAAAAGATGAAATGAGATAATCAGATGTGGTACACTTCACAGATAATTAGTTTTTTTAAACTTGAAGTTCAGATGCCAAAGAAACATGGAAGGTTGTGTTATCATTTTAGTATTTGTTTTAAAAGAATAAACTCTTTTTCTCCGATTACAATGAACAGTTTGAGAACACAAAGCAAGATTCAAGAGTGAGAAGGACTTTCAAAAGCTGTTTTTCAGATTTTTGAATAATTTAGTTTCAAGTCAAACTCAAACACTTTGGGGCTTGTCTCATGAATTTGCACTCTGTGAAGCTGACACTTGTGTTTATCTTGCAACTTTATAGTCTTACTTCTTGAGTTGTATTCCTTGTGGAAATTTCTAGTACTTGAAAGAATTCCTGTTGCAGTTCTGCACAAGTGTTACTGGAAATGGATTCTGGGGAGTTTCATTGCTGCATCCAGCATTCTGAGAAGACAGGGTGAAATAGATCCCAGTCTGTCCCAGGTCTGTTATTGCTTCTCTTTGCTAAAACAGTAGCAGAGGCACTGATAAAGCTGATGTTTAATTTTGCTGCACTTGTCCCAAAGTTTCCTTATCAACCATAGAGTCAAACTCCCATAATTCTGTGAATATGGGTATCTTGCCTCACATCCTTCCTTTGGTGTGCAATAGAGTGCAAAACTTCCAGATTGTCAGTAATGATATTGATTGGATTTTTCTTTGGTTGGTTAAATACTGCTTTATTATCCTGTACAGACACCTAGAAATTAATGATTTTATAAGAGGTTGAAGGGAATCTTTCAATTGTGATATTTCTTCCCATAAAATTGTATTTTGGGAAGTTAAATGTGATTTTAAAAACATTTTTCTGAATCTCAGATGCTAACCAAGTAATAGCCTAATTTATTCTCCGGTAGAATGCAATGACAGATGGATTCCAGAGGCAGCAAGTTCATTTTTTCAACTGGCTTTAAAGGGTGCAGCTCCCAAGTGGAAGGGCCTTCAAAACATATAATTAGTTTAGTTCTCTGTTAAAACTATGTAGTTTTGATTAGCCCATTATTTTTACTTTTTTTTCTTTCATATATGATTTTTCATGTATTATTTTTATAAAGGCTTCCCAGTGTCAGAAAAACATTAAAAGACTTGCAATTTAAAGAAATGCACATTTATAGGTAAGGCCCTAGAATAAGTGGTTTGAAATATAGTTCAAAATTAAGAAAAGCCCAATGCAATTTACAGCTGTTTAAAAAATTTTCTATTAGGTATAAGGAAGGAATCTAACATGCCAACCACTTAATTTGCCGTAGATGCACATGGAGATTTATTGACCCAAGTGAAAAGTAATGAAATAGGCAGCCCTCAAAGATTTTTCTGAAAAGACAACATATGCAAACCTCTAGCTCTACTGAAACGATGGGTTTCTCTGCAGACTCAGAATATGTACAGCTGCGTATGTTTGGAATAACTTTATTAGACCTTGATAACAGAAGATACATTGGTACAATAGAAATGTACTCACAGCGTAAATGTCACTCTCTGTCTCTGGAACAAGAGTTGAGACTGAACAATTGTCTGTCTTTGTAAATTTCTCCTGGTAATTCTTTAGTAGGACATTTTAGCAGGGAGTCTGTGGCATTTTTGGATTTTCTGTTCTGTGAACACATATGTTACTGTAGCAGCCAGGCCTGTTCCTCAGAATGTAGTCCATATATAATTATACCAAAAAATATGGTGCGATTTCAGCAGGAAGTTTATAATGTAATTAAAATGTCTGAATATTATAGTTATGTTTTCAGTTAGAAATTTTTATTTATCCTTGCAGTTAAAAGTTGGCAGTAAATTAGCCCAAAGGGAAACGAACATCTGAAACAGATAACTGTATTATCAAGCTGTTCACATGTGTGTAAAAACCAAAAAACTCAGGCATCTGAAAACAAAATACTGCTTTGATAATCACAGTAATTCAACCCAAAAAAAGAAGGGCTTTATCTTTATAAATTGAATAAGAGATTTGAAAAGATCTGTTCTCATTTTCAAGTTTGGTGATTGCATCTTTTTCTTCTCGCTGACCTCCTGTGAACATGCATTTGCACCTTTTATCCTGGACACGAATCTGTACAGACTTAAGAGTCATAATTAGACAAGTGTGTTCAGCCTGTGATTATTGTATTTTTTACTTTGAATTTTGTATTTCAAGTGTAAATGTGGCCCGCTCTATGAAGTGTCCTTTTTTGGTGACGCATATGTATAAGATATCTCTACCTTCCTTTTTTTTTTTTTTTTCCTTTGTAAAAACATTTACATACATACCAAAGCTGTTAATTCTAAAAGAACTGAAAACATGTACTTAAATATTTTTTGTGAGAGGGATCTTAATGGTTACAGAGAAAAACACTGAGCTGCTGTCCAAAGTCTTGGGAAATGAAAAAAGATACATACTGTTTCTCATTTCAGCTGGTTTTTGCAGTCTGCTATGGCTGCGGTTGAGAAATTGAGAAACAAGTGTAAATCTGCACACTAACAATTTTAGGTTTTTAGGTGATTCTTGGTGAGTGTATTTGCTGGAGTGCAGTTTTCCTTCTTCTAATGTGGTGTCAGACTGACTAAAGACTAATTTGCATTTAAAATATTGACCTCACAAACCTTAATACATTTGGTTAATTGTTAAGCCCACTTACTTCTACTCATTAGCAACTTCCAACAAGCTCCTTCAAATACCGATCGCTTACTCAAAATGTTTTAGTTATGGACTCCCCTTAGGACTATGTGTAGACTACACTGTGATGAAAGACCTTATAAAGTGTAGTTCCTTAATATATTACCCCTATAACTTTAAACAGATCCTATTCATTTCATTATTGTTCATCATTATTCATTGCTAGAACAGCTGAAGTACCATTAACGGTCAAACTGCAAAAGGTCAAAAGCCAAATACTGCCAGGCTCCTACTGATTTAACTGACAGCCATCAACATGTATCACAGGACTCAGCTTTTCATTCAATTAATAGAGAAAAATATTCCTTTTAATTTTTTTAGAAGTTATTTTTCTGTAATCTGTCTCTTTTTTCTGATATTTCTAACTTTAATACAAAAATGATGACTGTGATAAATTTTTGACTAAATCTGCAAGGAAGTGGTGGACTTGATGGGTGCTATATTTCTGCATACTTTTGTGGTCTTATTTTGGCAATTATTGATTGAAAAATAAAGCTGGGAATGGCATTGCTGCTTTGTGTAGCGTGGCAATGTTTTTTCCCTCGTAACTTTTTTACTTCAAGCAAACATATTAAATAAAAACATGTATTCTTTGTCTGATATGTGGCTTTTTTTATTTGACAGGGTAACTCCATCTTCTGAAAATCCCAATGGTGCTACCTGTAGTGTAAGTCAGGGAAAGCCCTCTTTAAGAAGAATAAAAGGGAGAATACACAGAAGCAAAAGTCTTGATAGCATTGATTTCTGTGAATTCACTGTAAGTACCATATCTTTTACATTTATCCAATATGAAGTTAAGAGAATCTTGCTAATTAAGTGGTTGTCCCTCCTGCATTGGGTTTATCTCTGTCAGAATTAGAAAAGGTATTGTTCTTAATGATGTTGTAATTGCAGTTCTACACTGCCAAGTGTTAAGAACAGTGATGTTGCTTGTATAATTAGTGATCCATAACTATGTTTTTGTTCTTCAGCAACCATTAGATATAAATTTTGATGTCAGATTTTAGTACTGCCGCCTGCATAAGATGAAGAAATTAACTGGAAACAGAGAAAATAGGAAAAACGAAATACGTTTTCCAATTCTGTTTTTATATTGGATTTGCATTTAAAGTAACATAGATTATTTTTTACAAAACCCACAAAATTATTTTAGTTGTATATGGCTATAATACAGTACTAGAAAAAGAAACTGATGTTCTTGAAAGATGTATGTGCAGAAGCACTTAAAGGCTATTATCACAGATGATATTTTACTACAGTTAAGGAGTACTGGTATATACTTGTTTTCTCCTCTTTGGTCAGGATGTATATATTTTTGTCTTACAGTTTTGGAAAATTCAATGTGATCACGTTTTCAAATATTTATGTGTGTGATGCTTTTAGTATTTTACACAACTTTTAATTCAGGAGGAGTTGTTTACATTCAAATAATGGAAGAAAAGAAATTGTTAATATGAAAGAGTATGGGACATAGAGGTAGATTTCCTGCTATTCATACTGTTTACAAAATACTCGAATTAGTCCTAAACATAGTATGTTTCCAAAAATTCTTTATTGAAAAACCATTAAAAGCTATACTTCTCAACTAACTGGGGGAAAATTGACCAAAACATATTATATTCTGATAAATTAATACGGTGTAGTTTTGAAATACTAAAATAATGTCAAAGAATATGTTAAATTATAAACTGGCTATCAAATATGAGGATGAGAGAGGTAGATGGGAAATAAGTGCTGTCTTTACAGTGTACGAATCAGCGGTGACATGGAGATACTGCCTGGTACTACTTTGTAATATAAACAATAGAACTGAAAAACTCAGATGCAATTTGGGGAAATGTCTTTGTCTAATGCAAAACAGTGGTTTGACCATGTTGCGTCGTCAGGTGTGATGTGTTACAGATGATGACAGTGCCGTAAGTGGTATATTTTTTTTATCAGTACTGTTTTGTTGCTAATTTCGAAGTCTCGCAGTGCTGTCTTTGGGACAGAGAGCTTGTTGATTGCTGCTTAAGGAGGTAATGGAATGGGTAGCAAGGGTTTGAGGTTTAGTGTGCTGTGTGGTATCCAGATGTTTGCAGCAGCACGGGTGCTGCGCAGCCAGGTCCCGTGGCTGGGGAACCACGGGGGCAGCAACTCACACTTTGCCCAGTTCAAAGCTGGGTTTGGGGCATCCGTGCAAACCGGTGTCACAGCGGTGATAACGGTGTAATCGTTACCTTACTGAAGGCTAAAAACTCCCTTAGAGAATGAGATTACTGAAACAATAATTTTAGCTTGTGCTATATGGGTCTTCGTCTGTGTGGTCTATTAAGGAGTTTTATCTAAATCTATCTCTACTCTTGGGGCCTTCAAAGAAAAAGAGATTATAGCCAACGGTAAAAAGAGTATCTTGCATGCCATAGAACCTTTGCAAAGAGATTTGAGGCAGATAATAATGGAGCATGTCTGTATCTGTAGCATATGAGTGTGTAGAGTATGTACAGGTATAATTTCATACACTAATAGCTAAGTATTGATAATTAGAATCAGGAAAGGAAGCTCACTTTTTATGCTGAGGCCTAATGTTAAAGGATGATACAAGTTTAAACAGCTGAGCACACAAATCCGTTATGAAACGGATTTTCTTGGTGCTACATAATTTAGAATCACACTGAAATACTTCTTGGTATTGTATTATGGTACTTATATTGTTTTAAAGTTGTGATTAAAAATACATCTGAAGAAATAATTGAGGAAATTCGGATGCCTAAATCTTTCCAGAGTGCTCCCAGAACTGAATCTTTTTCACATTAAGCACCTTTTTCTAGCTCAGGCACTGGCACTTAGAATAAAATTGAAAATAAAATATTTAGTAGAAGTGAGAAATTCTACACAATGAGGGGAAAGATCTTTCTAAAATTTTCTCTTTACAACTGTTTTATGTTGTGGTATATCCGTTCTAGTCACAACAAAGGTGAAAAGTTTCATATGGAAATATATGGATAACTTACATGCTGACAAACTCCAAGTAATTTGAGCGTCCGGTGAACTGTTGGCTTTCTTCATCATGTAATGAGATTGAGATCCATTAATAATTCTGAATGTTACTGATTTCACTTTAAAATAAGTAATGCCTATGTGCATTACCAATGTAAACATTTTGTTCCCTGTCAACAAGCAAATTCTTACTGAGAACAAATCCTAACAGCAGAAAGACATAAAAAATAAGTAATGCTTTCTGTTCTCCAAGTGTGAAGAAGTGTTTCCCCACTGGGAAAGTTCTGGATTTCCACGCAACATGCATATACAGAAAATCAAGACATGAAAATACTGTATTAACTGCAGTACTGTGACTACGGCAGGGGGTGAGTTGTGGGAACTGCATTAAGCTGGGAGGTTTATTAAAAAAAGAAGGTTGTTATTTGCAAGGGAGGGGATAAACAGCAAAGAGCCCATTGCACGTGTGAAATGTCAGCGAAGGCTGAAGAGTGACTTGGAGGGACAACCATGGATGCCTTCGGGAGGTGGCTGCCACGAGGTGATGCTGCCAAGTTTCTTGTTTTACCACAGTTAATAAAATCTGAAGTTTGTGACATTAATGGCCTTTAGTTCTACCTGTGGCTCTTAATATGGATGATGTACCTAAGAATGCTGGAGAGTCTTTGTCTATAAGCCCTCGTTGCTGGATGGGCTGCTGCTGCAGTGGCTCGGTGGAAGCCTCGGGTGTTTGTGAGAGACCCTCTGAGTGCTCAACTCCTGGTCGGTGCGCTGCAGACCTGTGTTACCACCCCAAAGCTGGCTCACGCTGAGTATCCTTAACATCCTTTTAGGAGGTATAAACTTTCCCTAATTACAAGTGGTGGAAGTCTGCAGGATTCCTGACAAAATCTGGGGTTTATTTCTTGGTGATGCCTCTGCTGTCTTAAGTGGGTGATACTGGGGTTTGTAATAGTGATGCCTCCCATTACCATTCTGCTAAGACAGCAAGCAGGAAGATAAAGCAGTGAAATAATGTTAAGCCACAGGGTGATAGTACAGCAGCTGCCTTAAAATGTGCATCCGTCTTCAACTTCTTGCATCCTTTTTCTTTTCTTTAATCCTCTCCATGTATTAGTCCTACCACTTAGTCAGATTAGGACAGTTTTCCACAAAATAAGTAAAACCTGTTTTATTGCCCTACGGTTCTTTAAAGCAGTATTGTCATGCTGTGCCTCCCCAGATATTAGCCCTTGAAATACCCCCAGATATTAGCCCTTGAAATACTCAGCTTTAGTGGTACATGTTAAAAAAAATAATTTAAAATTCTCTGTATTTTTGGTTGAATATTGGTAAATGGCTATCTGCAACCCAGAAATGTTGCAGAACTCCTATTTCACATTGCAAAGAACTTGAGAGAAAAGAGAAAGAATATGATTGTCAGCTCTTGGAGAAAGATGTGGAATACATGCTACCTTATGGAGTGAGCTTGTCGTACTAATGTTCATTACTTCCATATTTTAATGTTTATCACACTGCAACAAACTCTGGCTTTGCAAAAGTTACCCTGCATAGCAGCAGCACTTCTGAGTCTGATTCATCGACGGGGATTTTGTCGTGTGAGGCATTGTGCAAACACAAAGCGTTTACTCTTCAGGATCTTGCGATCTATTTATAACAATAGGTAAGATGTGACTAACCTTTGATTCTTTCGCTGCATATGGCTCTCAAGCTGTTCCAGTGCTGCACCAGTGCTAGGGCTTCTGAAGGTCGCGGTGGGATGCAGCTGCGTTTGGGGCTGCCCTACGTGATAGAGCGCCGAGGCCGCCCGGGAGTCGTCGTCCTCGTTAGTGTGTGAACTGCCCTGGGGGCCTGAGTGACAGCCCCGAGGCGTTCGGATGGGTCCTGTGGTTGCTGACCCTCTGACACATCCTGTACGTGGCCCATGGCATTACAAACATTGACCACCCCTACCATGCGTAGATACAGAGGAAACTCTTCCCTGCTGATACTTTGTGCTCAGTTCGTGAACTTTAATGGAGATGGAATGTCTAAGATGTCTTTTTCACTTTTAGTATTGTAACTCTTTGAATGTGAGAAATTGCTAAAATCAGGATCTCCAAAACTATATGTTTAAGGAATGAGGAAATAACACTTTTCTGCTAAAATCAGCCTTTCTGGACAAAGGAGGCGTCCTTGGAAATCGGAGCACTGCGGTTATTTACAATATGAACAAGTTCTGCATATTTTCTGGAGGCAGCTGGTGTGAGCCTGCTCTCAGTAAACGTGCACACAGCAGCTTCTCAGGTAGCCTGCAGCCACAGTGAAGCAGATCATCTCCGGCGTATTTCCACTTGCATCGGGGTGGAATGCCAAGGAATCATTTTGCAAAACGTTATAAAAATGCTGAGTCTTTTTTTCTTCTTACCCCCCCACTTTTCCATTCTTTTCTAGTCTTACCTGTTTCAGATGCATTGTTTTGTCTCCTCTTGCCATGAAGTGGGTTTGGCTGGAGTGGCTGCGTGCTGCCGCTTTGGAGGACAGTGGGTGACAGTGTGTAAAGTACTAAAGTAACACAGTAGGGCAGGAGGTTACCCAGAAGAGGAGAAAAGGGAGGCAACTAAGTACGAAGGGGTGTCTGAATAAAGCACTGTGGAAGGCACGACAAAATGGAAGAGACAACCAAAGAAGCGATAATCGGAAAGTGAGAATTAGCTAATGCCTGAGTGCCTTTTTTAAGATGGGGGAGGCACATGTTCACCTATAACTTTAATTTTGTGAGTATGGTGCCATTGAATGGGTTTGGTGTCTTGTAAGCTCTTCTGCAGAGGAGATGTGGAAACTCTGTGTTCTCCCTGCTCCTGCCTGCGCTCGTTAGCAGGACGGGTGATTGGCCTGGGGTGCTCTCTGTGGGGATGCTCCGTGTGCGAGGGGGAGCTCGGGCAGCAGCGGGGGGCGAGCGTCCCCACCTTATTTTGCTGTGGCTGTTGTTACTAGGAGTTTCACCTGCTTTATAATTTGTAATGAAGTTCCAAGCTGTTCAGAGACTTCAGTGATTAACTTCCGTGGATGTTTGTGACAACACCCTTATTTTGCTTCCCCAGTCTCGCTGGTTAGAGTTGTAAAGCGTGGGGCGGGCTGAAGAATCAATTTGTTGTTGGAAACGTCCTTACCAGTACGTTGGGTGATGGTTGCTGTGATCAGCCCCGTTTCCCCCAGTGAAAAAAATCTAGTGATCAAAGCAGGATACTGTGCTACACTGCTCACCTACGTCCTAGGGCGTATTGCCCAGCCAGGCTATCTAATCTCTGTGAAGAGCATGGATTTATTGCAGTTTCTATTTTATTTAACCCAAGCTTGTATTCTCTTTGAATTGTCTTATAAACGGCTTCTGAAGTGGTAGATGTTATTCTGTAGTTTGATATTTATTTTTTTTAAATTTTTATTTTTAAATGTGATTGTCCTGGTTTTATACTTCCATTTGTCTTGATTTTTCCTGCTGAGTATTTTAATTTGAATATGTGTCTGTAAAACTAGTAAAATTATAAACGAATAATAACACAAATTATATGTATCAGAGTTATTTCTTAGGATGGAGACATAATAACAGTGACATTCTTTAAAAGGTCCTGCAGGTATTTTGATCGTCTCTGTGGATGTGGAAGGAAGAATTCATTAGCACAGCTGGAGTCTTGTGGATGCCCTTAATTTGTTACTGTTCAGAGAAGTGTGGTTGTTATGCAGCTGTTTCTGAGAATTAAATCTGCTGTAGTAGCTTAGACTTGCTTCCCAATATTTTTGTTGTACTGTGACTCATTTATCATAACAATAATTTCATTTATTAATGGATATGTGAACACAGCACTGACCTTATACAGTAGAGCCAGTTTTGGCCAGTTTGTTTTACCTAAGGTCATTTAAATTATAAAAAAAAATTTGTTGTATTTAACCAATTAACGCATTTTACAGTTAATGAAAACATTTCACATCTTTCTTTAGTGTTTTATTTGCTGAGTACAGAGAAAACAATGCAGAAAAATACATATTAATGGTTTGAACTTATATAGCTAATAGTTTTAAATACAGGAAAAAAACCTTTTTTGTAAAAAAAATAAAATATGTATAATATTTGAATTGGAACAACTTTGGAAATACTGTTGGAAAGAGAAAAAACTGCAGGCTTTTGATTCAAGATTACAGCTCCTGTGGGAAAGAGGAGTATATTTTCGGCATTGTTTATTATGTCATCTTGTTTTTTATTTAAAAACAAATCCAAAGTTTTATGTAAGAACTATTCTAAATGTCAGGGCAAATTATTAAGTTTCAAGCATAATACTAGGTGAAGGTTATGCAGCCTTAAGATTAACCTAAGGATGTTAACCATAAATGAACAAGTAATTTAATTTGCTAAATTCTAAATTATGATTGACCTTGATTTGTGTTTCTGAATTGATTCAGACTGATTGATTTATGTTTCTGAATAAACTCAACATTCCAGTTTAAGTCTGCCAGGGATATTAACTCCACAATAGTCATTATACTAGTGACTGGGTTTATATTTAATTTTAATTGGAAATGTATTTTTGAGCGAGTATGGGGTTTTTTAGATTTTTATTTCTTCTCAGACTGGCATTTTGAATTGGGGCAGATGGAGCTGTACTGAAACGCTCTTTGGCATTTACTAGAGTAATACTTGGTTGATTACTTTGATACCATCATACTTGGCGTATGGTCGTGACTTGTCAGGTCTCTCGTTTCTTAAGAAAATGCCGAGAGATATGTAGGCCATTGGGTAGTTTCTCTTTGATTATATAATATGGGATCCCTTTTGCGTGGTTGTATGGGATGCTGGCGGAATGTATTCAGTCTCAATATTAGAGCGCACGAGCAGTTGTCTTCCAGTCCTCTGAAGCCCCAAGCAGGATGAGGGTCCAATTGTTTGTGCTTCAGTCGGCCCAGGGATCCGGGGGAGCAGGGGGGTGACTGAGACTGACCACTGTCTCTGATCTTGAGGCATCTCTGGGAGCTCCCTTGTATGTCTTAATTCCTGAACTGGTTTCTGTAGGCATCCACATGATGATCAATGCTGTATTAAAGCAATTTGATGGGATGACTCAGGGAAAAGAATAATGTTCGTATAAGTATAAGCTTCTTTAGGTAAATGCTAATCTAATATTATTTTTTTTCCGAAAATCAAGGTTTCTTGTTATAGATCAGATACCTTAAGATTTTGTTAGGCGTCAAATATTTATGTAGTAAATAATTGTTTCTGTCCAAAAGAATTTTATGTGAGTGAATCTAAACTGGTTTTGAGTCTAAGTGCCTTTATCTTTCATGCCAGAAATTCTTCACTTATTTATTTCTAGAATAGAAGTTAGGGTTATATGGCTCAATCTATTTTCCTGTTATTGATAGATCTTATTTGTTTGACCTTTCTCCACTGCTGTGCTGGAAGAGAGGCAGGCTGGCTATATAAGAGGAAGCAAAGGCTGCAACAATTTCTGTTGCAGGCTCTCAGCCTTGTGCTTAAAAATAGCAAACAACAGGAGTGTCAGTATGAATGGCTTTTCAAATATATCACTAGAATATATATCCTGAGAATTCTGGTAACATATCTGTTTTAATATTTTTATTAGGTTGTTGGTATTTGGGGAATTTTTTTGGCTTCTGCCAAGTTTTTTGCCTTACCAGAACTGTTTCCCCTTGGAAACTAGAATTTATGAGTGACTAATTTTAAAGGTCTTTAAAATTTGGTTTTCATTGTTAAAAAAAAAAAAAGGTGGTGTTTTTGTTTGCAAAAGCTGCTTGGAATTTTCTGTCATAAAACAAATCTCTAAATGTGGGCACTACTGGCAAGTCTGCAAAGATGTAGTAATTTCAAAGAAATAATAACGATCCTATAATGCAGGTACAGTCAGCCTCAGCATGCAGTCTTTAGTGGGGCAGAAATCTTTCTTGCTGCTTTTTCCATCGGAAAAAAATGGGAATGTTTCCCGTGACCTTCAGGCACTTCCCTTCTGTTACTGTCTCAGAAACAGGATCCCTTGGTCCGTGCCCGGCAATATTGCAGGAGCCCTTCTGGCTAAGGATGGCAATATTAGTATTCCCCACACACTTAAAACTTGTTTGGGCACTGAGATGAATAGAAGAATGTTTTCTTCCTGAACTATGGGAATTAATCTACATGAAGAATCAGAATATCTTCCTAACTTACGCACAAAGACAATAGCCACAGTTTAAGGTCTTCAGGTTTTCAAGAGTTTTTAAGCAACGAGCCTTTCACTAAATAGGATTCTCTTAAAGTGCCCATCTGTTGGTATTCTTGCCAAGCAGGGTGCCAGTCAGACAGGCCAACTTGGTATGGAGGTACTTCTGGAGTTTTCCAGAGGAACAGGTAGAGATTTATTTCTAAATGATGCAGACAATGTCTGGGAATGTTGCAGCCCTACTCAGTTTTGTTGTGATAAACCCGAAGAACATTAAAGGAGAAGCTGAGAGGCATGCTGGGCAAGATCCTGAAATGCGTTTGCCCTCATTAGAAAGTCTTTGAATTCATTTTTTTTCTTAAATTATAATAGAAGAAATATTAAGTATTCCATAACCGTGACTTAGATATTCCAGTTGCCAGATATTACCAGACCACTCTGAAGGTGGTTATTTCACAGCACTGGGTTGTATTTCTTTCTTTATGCTCGGAAGAAGGTCTTTTTCGTTACACAGAGATGAGAAGATAATGCGAGTTCCTAAACAGCTGCAGAATACCTCTTTCTAAACTCAGCCATGCTCAAGGTTATCAGCCACTGTCCAGATGCTGTTGTGCATATCTGTCTATATAAATTATACATGTGTAGTTTATATAGATACACACAGTCATGCACGTTGCATTTAATACAAAATTTTACTGGTTAAGGCCGCTTTTTGTCAGCGTATTCTCTACATAAATTTTAGGGTTTTATTGACGAAACTCTGCCTGTCAAATTATAGGACCTCTGCCAGTAGCCAGCATCTCCAAGAGCAGGGCCTGACCCTAAGCAGACATTTCCTTCAACAACAGTTGCAAAATGTCATCGTCGCCCTGTCAAGGTCTGATTTTACCAACTTTTTTTCTTTGCTCTCTAGAAGCCCTGGTGGGCGCTCAGGATTGTGTCATTTATCGCTTGAGTAAAATACTGCTTTTTTTAAAACATTCTTCACCATTCCAAATAATTCTCCATCTAGGCTTTTCCCCATCTTTGTCATGGGAACGGCTGAGGAGTGTGCCCCGGCAGGCAACAAAGGAATTTGCCTTTAGCAGATGGTTTATTTTAAGAGGATGCGCCAGTACTAAATGTAGAAGAATTGACAGGGTGATCAAAAAATATTTTGAAATATAGGCTGTAGCATAAGGTTTTGCTGCAGCCACTGAAAAAATATTAAAAAGAAAGAAAATGTTGCTAAAATAATGGGAATATTCTACGCATTGAACGTTGAGAATGAAGAACATTCCACCCAAGAGCTAAGCCTTCAACCTAAATGCAGAATAAAATAAGAAAGATTGATTGTAAGCACCTTGGAATTCAGACAGCATGAATTTGCAAAAATGTGGTAGCAAACTTCTAGGAGAATGTTGGCATTTTTCAGTCCATAGAAATCTTTTTAATTTTGAAGTCTGGGGCTGTGAATGGAAAACAAATTGTTTATAAGCTGTGCTTAGACCGCAGAAGGAGTTAGAGTGCATTAATGGAATAGGGCAGTTAGCGTGGGCTGGCTCATCCTTCTTGCAGCAGCAAAGACACTTTTAGTTTGCAGAGATTCTGGTTTCTTTTGGCACAGATGTCCTTTTTGTCCTCTGGCACAGTTTTCCTTGATTTTTCAAAGAAATATTGGATGTTTGTTGCCCGTCTATATCTAAGAAGAGCAGCTTGCTTCTCCCACTGGTATAATATGCCTTTGCTTATTGCTCTGCAGTATTCCGTGAGGGAGCACACAGGACTGGATAACCTCTAAAGAGCAGCTGCCTTTGGATATTTGGCACTGTTATTAGCAATATACTATTGGGATCACAGGCTCCTGTAATAAATTTAGCAATCTTGGCTGCACTATCCTTATACTTATCTAGCACCCCTCAGAGCTAGAGAATTTGAAAAG
The DNA here is from genome assembly GCA_033628505.1 of Tringa tobata. Lineage (NCBI taxonomy): Eukaryota > Metazoa > Chordata > Aves > Charadriiformes > Scolopacidae > Tringa > Tringa tobata. Next base: position 1,439,389 of record JAHREE010000136.1, read on the forward strand.
TACATATCCTCTTCTCACTGTGGTGAATGCCACTGCATGAATAGGAAGCAAATAATAAGTGTTTGTATTTTTATGAAGACTTGACATTTAACTTTCGATATCTACTGACTTCCTCCAGCTGTATACTGTGTTGCTTTTCATTGCCCTTGAGGACAGCCCAGGGGAAGGGGGCTGAAAGGTTGTTGATGACAAAGAAATGGAAAAATCAGCAGGGAGAAGATATGTTCTTGGAGCTGCCCAAATGTTCAGAAAGCAGAGAGTGGTTTCTGAACCTGCTCTGAAGGTAAGTTAGGAATAGGCAATACTCAAGTCTGAGCCATACGCTTTTCAGTGACGTTTCCTGCAGGTCTTCAGGTAAAGGGAAAATAAAGTCACATACTCCAGTGTAACATGGAGAACATACAACATGACGTAACTACAAACACAGTTAATTTTCTCTCTCTTTTAGGAAGCTGGTGTGTCTTATTATTTGACATGACTGATGAATGTACAATAAGATGGTTGTGAATTCACATACATCAACATTTGATGCTGTCTGAGGTGCCCAGGAAGTGCTTCAGATGCACTTATTTAGGTGTATTTTTTACATGTGGACAGTAAAACACTACTTTGTGAAATCATGATTTGTTTACTCTAAGAAGATAGGGGTGTGAGCTCCCAAATGAACAATCCCTGAACAGCTGCATGAAAGCTTTTCACAATTTATAACTTGATATGCAGTCTATATTCTTTTATTCTTAAATGTTATCCCTGCAAAATTTGGCTGACCAAATTAACCAAGTTTGGCTTACCTGGTTATCTGCCAGTATTTGCATAACCAGAGAAATATATGGCTTTTTCTTTCTTCATCTAGAAGGTAGTATAGGGGTGGCCTAAATCAGACTCTTTCGTATTGTACCACCTTACTAAAAGATCCATCCAGTAATGGCATGCAGTATTTCCTCTACCTTCACTGGCAACAGTTTTAGGTTGTATAACAAAATAGCTTTAGATACCTGGATGATTACTACCGAATCAAGTACTTGCAAAGCACTAGCAATCCAGGGATGCAAGTATCCAGAGCTGACCTGCCTTCATTTCTCCACTCCATAGCAATTCTCCTCTGTGTTGACAGGCAAAATAGAATGAGTTTAGACCTGTGCCCAAAAATGTGGTGCATTAATCCAAAAATTTTGCAGGCAGCCTTTTAATAATGCAAATATGAGATTACAGTCTCTTCTGAAGTATCTGTTTCATGGATTCAGATCTGCTGCTGTGCATACTGTGAGGGAATCGTGGGGCTTTGAAGTGGGTGCACGAAGAAACACAATTTGGGATGGAAAACACAGGATTTTTTAGAACGAGTGCAAAACCAGGAAGATGGTGGATGAGTCAGGAATATTTGTTGGACTTGATCCCAAGCACCTAAAATTCCCTGATGGGAGCTTTATTTTTTCTTCTGCAAACTTTTCCATTTAAGACAGTTCGTAGAATGGTGCCTTCACTCTCTGGAGCGCTCACAGAAGTGGTAAAGCACAACGTGCGGTTCTACATCTTCTGCTGATGCATGCTGTCGTGTGAAGATAGACCAGTATGGGCAGCAATTGCCCGTGTAAGTTACCAGCAAAGCATTGTAAGTAGCTCCCCATCAGCAGAAATCTTACATACTTTCTGATTCTGCTGATAATCTGGGCTTTTCAATATGGAGATTATGTTCTTTTCAGACCATACCTTTAAAAATTATCTTTGCTTAATTGATGGGACTAACACGATCTGCAGGTTTGGGATGAGGCATTAGGTGTCCTTCAATAGATCATACTTCGACTTCCAAAAAGACCAGCTGAAGACCCGAGTTGTATTTTGTACCTTAATGATTTTCCTTACTCAAGGGTTGCAGTGGTGGTTACGTTAATGTTTATGCAGCTTGTTTCCTCTTTCTTGTATTCATCTTCAGCTTTTGTGGTTCTTATTATTTATATTACAGTAGTACTTCGAGCGCCCTGTTAGCATCGGAGTCCTGCTGTAACAGATGTTTACAAAAATAGAGGAAGATTCAGTTCTCTAAGCATCAAATATGTTAAAATGTGTTAAAAAACACTAGTGCAGATACATCAATTAAAATTAATAAAGTACATTGTTATTACCATAGTGATAGTTTGAGTTCCCCTAATTTTATCTGAAGCAAAGCACTCCATGTAATTCTTTTAAGTGGTTGCTCTTCCACCTCTTCACTTTCGTGCAAACATCCTAAAATACTAAATATTCAGCAAATTGAGCTTAATTTGTCCCGAAGTCACTTTTTATAAGGGCCTGTAGTTAGTCTGGTGTTAAAACATGGACACCCATACTGCCTCTTCTGTGGCTCCTCTAATTAAAAGTGGAAGTGGATGCTCAGTTTCCCATCAGTGGGGAAAACCATGTGTAAGGATATTAGAATGGAGCTCCCTGCAATGAGGGGTTGTTGGCAGACTGGAACGAGCAGGAGAAATGTGGGATTGAGCAAAACTAAAGTGGTGTAGGGAACACATGGGAGGAAACTCAACCAGTGCATTTTCACCCAAAGGGCATAGTATGAAATGTGGGGTTAAAGGCTGGCTGTTCTTAGGAGAAATATCATTGAGGAAACGCCTTGGGTGAAATGAAACACATTTGAGAGGAAGAGAACCGAGAGTAATAGCTCTTTTTAAGAATATTTGCCTTCTGAAAAAGGAGAAAAATCCTGAGAATACTAGTTGTCATCATTTTGTTTATGGTTTGATATTAGAGAGAGCATTCTATTATAAGATTATTGCAGGAATCCTAAGCCTCAGACAAACATTGTGTTCACTTGTAAAGGTGCAGAGAAAGCAAACAAATTACAGCAGAACATTTGAGAATAGAAGTGGCCACCTCTTTAATGTCAAGATGACCAAGAGAAGAATGAGACCCAGTAATTAATAGTCGTTATGCCACCTGACTAATGAATGAATCTGATCTTGGTGGTGCTTTAGGATGGGACCTAACTAAAGATGATAATTGTGTCTAAACATTACCTGTGGAGGTGCTTAACATTAATAAGGGTTGTCATCTTAGCAAGTGTTGTTATTAGATATACTTTTACTCTGGGAGGGGGTTGTCATGGGATTCATTCTTGTACTAGAAAAGATTCTGGGGCCTTTCTGGTTGAAGAGGTGCTAAGGAACACAGAGAAAAATACCGGCTGGTGGGCAGGAATTACCTGGCTGCTTGCAAGTAGAAGCCTGAAGAAGTACAAAAATTCCAGAGCCTATAGTCTAGTCAAGATTTCCCCGTGTGTGCCACCTTTCCTGCAGCTGAATTAGATTATTTCCAATTGCACTGAGAAGGACAAACAATCTTTGCCTCGTAGCATATACAAAAATGGTAAAATGAATGCAGGGATGCATACCTAGTTGAAGGGGCTTTTAATGAAATGGAATGGAACCTAAAAAATAACAAAATCTTCCTCTTAGTTAACACAATGCATTTTCGTAGTCATTTTGGAAAAACACCAGTAGGGTGCATAGTTGGGCTGCACAGTGGTGTGGTGTTGCCATTTACTGTAGTTTTAGTCCAACCGTTGTGATGTATGTCGTGTGGGGTTTTTTTTACGTTGTTCTTCCTGGGGAAGGTTTTTGTTGATCCTGTCCCTCGTAACTGCGGAAGAAGTTTTACAGCTTGGTTTTAGTACATACCAAAAGCTCAGATGAGAAAGGACAAAAGAAATTGTCAGACCTGGAAAAATGTGAAAGAAACCCAAGCCCCCAAACCCTATGCCTTTTAAGTCACTCGTGACTCACAGTTTTGACGGACTGAATTTGGCAGCGCTTGTGGTATTTTGGGTATATTTGTGGAAGCCCACAATAGTGGTGTTTGTCATCCTTTGTATTCAATAATTCAACACAGATTTTAGTCGTTTAAACCACTGGTGTTCTTTTGAGATCTTTTCAGGAGTGAGAGTTAGCTTTGCATTACTTGAAAAGTATTATTAAATAGATTATGTAAAGAAAGCGTGATCTCCTTTGGAGGTTTTCTATCCTTTAATCAGGGGCAGAACGCCTGGGAGCAGGGCCAGAAGAAAGGAGTTGGCAGGGACTGCGCATCCTATAGAAGAGGGAAGGGAATTTGGAGTCGAAACCTGAGCAGAGAAGGGGATGGAGGAGAAGCAGCCAAAAGCAGGGTGTGCAGCTTTGAGGAGAAGGGGCAGAAGCAGTTGGAAGTAAGGCGTGCTGACAGCAGCCTCTTGACCAAGCCAGGCTGTACCCTCTCTCTCACAGCTGGAGTCAGCCTGCGGGTGGTCTCCAAGCTGCAGTCGCCTGCCCTTGTCCTGTCCTTAGGGACTGCTCTGCAGAGCACTGTCCCCACATCACTGTCCTGCTGCTGCCCCCTCGACGGCAGGTCCCTTGGGACAGGTTGGTGGGCACACAGCCCTACGGCTGTCAGAGCCTTCACGCTGCTCCGGGCCCTTTGCATAACGTAAAGGGGCTGGGAGAAACTGAGGATTTCAGCCTTGTTTTGAGTGAAGAATCGTCTAAACTAGCTGCTAGGACGAATCAGCAGAAATGACTAAATATGTGCAAGATTTTAAGTGTTTGGTATGAGGGTGAATCAACTGCAAAGCCTGGCAGAGGCCAAGGACCTGAACCCCAGTAAACAATGTTTTTATTAAATTAGAGTAAATTGCAGAAATTAAAGGTTTGACAAAGATTTTAAAGAAATTTTTCTGACACTCAAAGATCTAAGCCTGCCTTCTGCTCTTTGATTAAGCTAATTAAAATGCCTTTGAATATAAGGTAAATCTTTAAAGAAGATACTGAAGTATTATACAGTAATATTGTCTTATGTCAAAGATGCTTTGTGAAATCAGATTATGTCAAATAAAAACCTCCCAACCGTTATTTTTTAGAACATCAGAGCTCAGATGGTTTAGCTAGTTGAAGATCTAAGGAGCAGTGTTGGAAGGATATCAAAGATAAGGTGATATGAAACTCCTATAGACCACTTCTCAGAGTTGTGTTTTTCCAAAAACCAGACACTGAAATTTAGTTAGAGGTAAAGCTGTTTGATTATTGGCAGAGCAGTACCAGAAGTAATACAGCTGCAGTCATTTCAAGTGCAAAAGGTGATCTGTCCTGGGCCAGTCTCTTGATACGAAAGTAAAGACTTTAAATACAATGCACAATTTTCTTCTTTTTGAAACAACTTTTAAACAATTAATCAAACGAACTTGCAAAGCAAGTAAATAATAATATGGTGTAATTAAGCCCTCTTGACTTTGCTTTTTGATCTTTTTGGATGTTTGAGCATTTTTTCTTCAAAAGGCATGTAAGAAAATCCTGTAACTGCTTTTGAAGAGCCATCCCAAGCTTACTGTTCTTTTAGGAACCACCAATATCACAGTCCATAAGGGATCACGTCAAGTAGGTTACAGAGCGTCTCGCAGCCGTTGTTGCTTTCACAGCCTCCCTCGGAAGGCAGCTGAGACATGCCCTGTGATACTGCAGTAGTGGAGCATAGTGATTTCTACAGTAGGCTACACTTTCTTGTGTCTTTGTTTTTTAACCATTCTACATTTCCAGACTAATCTTGTTACGCTTTTAGTGACAAGAGGAACTTCAGAACTTCTGACAATTTCTTCACTCTGCAGCTTTGACAACTGGAATTAAGCGTCTAAATTAGGCTAACCCTCTTTTCACAGTTGTGTGTAGGCTAAATTTAAGTGTGATGTAAATGGTATTGCTATGTCAGTTTGAATGCAAGGAAGAAACAAAATTTTAAGTAGGAAAAGCAGCTAGAAGAATTGATGAGACAAACTGTACCTTGTCTGATAGTTACCTGTAACCTGTAATCACCTGTGTAAGACAGGTTAATATGAAATAAGGTGTACAGACCTCACAAATACAGCTTAATGATGAACCCTATTAAAATGTTTTTGAAAATAATGTTTTAATGTTTTTACCACAAATTAATACCTATGTGTATGGTAGGAAACTTATTGTATCACAAAAAATCTCCTCCCAGCAAAGAAGTAGGATTTGAGAAGTGAATAGAATACGTTAGTGTATAGTCAAGTGTTTTTATGAAAAGAGTAGGAATATTTTCATGGGGAAGCCTACTGGAGTTTTCTTAGTAAGGGCCACTTGCTTTTCTTCTCTCATAGTGCTGCGTTTTCTCCCATTCTCCAGATCTTTTGCTAATTAGCCTCCTACCTGCTTTTTCCCAATGCCAATTCTCACCGTCTCACACCATGTTCAGTGCTTGAATCCCCTTCCTTCTGTCTTGTGCTGGCTGGAATCCATCTCTCTGCATGCTAAATATGTTAATTAATTTTCTCATATACTGGACTGGTACATAAAGTTGTTTTATCTAATCACACATATTGGTCATGTAGTTTCTTACGGAATACATGTACTTTCATATATGTTCTGTTGTAACACAGGAAAATTAACTTGAGGTCATATCTCCAAATATATGCTTCTCCATCATCCCTAGAAATGGAAGGTGCCAATCAACCAGAAATACATCATGAAGCAGCCCATCTCTGGTTGCATCTCTGCTTTCCCTGTGCATTTTCAATGCAGTCACGCTTTTCTCTTTGGAAATGGAGGAATGTGCAGGGAAAGGAAAGCTTTGAGGGTAGGGAGCCATGTGATAATATTGTAAGTTAGAACTGCTCTGCTGCCAAGTACATTGCAGGACAGAACAGTAGAAAGAATTTGTACAGAATATTACATTGCATTGTCTATGTAAGGGATCATTAGCAAATGACTGCTTTGTCCCTATGAAAAGTACAATCTGTTAATTCTAAATACTCTATTTACATAGACTTAATGAGGGTAGAAAATTATAACAAAGATACCGGTTGCACTTGTACAACTTCCTGTCTGTGAGAATGACTAGAATCAGGTGCTGGAGATGTGTCAACTAAGCATAGGTATAAAAAGCTTTCCCCTAAATAACTCCATGTTGCTTTTATTTCAAAAATTAGCTTAGGCCTTAAGCCAAAGTTTTAATATCCTTGTCAAAACAGTTGACAGTGTTTGTGTATTCTTGAGATGCAAATATCTCAACTCTGTTGTATAAACAGAGAACAGTATAAACTGCCCTGAAAACTTCCTCTGGCAATGAGTTCCGTAGTTTAACCAAATTTTAAAAATGTTGTTCTTTTTATGATATTTTTTTAAATGGTTCTCAGAAGCTCCAATATTAATTTATTAAATCTTCTTTCTGGCAATCTCAGATAAAAAAAAATCTAATCTTTGTACCCATCGTGAGAACATACCAATTTGTGCAGTTGCAGTCTTTTCTCCTTCTTCATAAAAGAGATTTTTCTATGCAATCTTGTATCTTTCCTCTGGTTCTGCAGTTCTCTTTTTAGAAGGAATGATGTATAAACGAAGAATTCAGGGGAAGACCCATTATTGATTCCTTGAGAAAATAGTCATAGTGGTTTTGATGCGATTCTCCATTCAGTTCCCTATGTATTTTAACGTGGTGTTACCTTATTTTGGGACAATGATCAGGTGTTTCTCCTGAGTTTTCTACAGTTAAATCAATGGTCACAAAATGTATTTGGTTTGATACAATTAATTAGAACTCTTGTAATTTTGTTGTTGTTGTTTGCACTACTTGGTATTTTTGAGCATTAAGTTTTATTTGTCTTTGTTGCCTGTTCAGCTTGATTGTTTAGGATTTTTGAAAGTCTTCATGGCATTTTTGATTCTGATTTGTCAGTTGTTTTATGTCGTCTGCATATATTTTTTTAATTTACTACTCATTACTGTTCCTAGGAGATTTAGTCAGAAATATGGAGCAATTCATGGCCATAGTGAAAATCAACTGTTTATTTTTATTCTTTGCTTTATATCCAAGTTTTCACCCAATATGATAATTTGGGCCAAAATATGCGTTACACATTAAGGTGAGTATTTAGCAAGAGACCTAAAATATTCCTGTGCTCCTCAGCACAAGAAGATACTTCTGTGAAAAGCACAGATTTTATTTCTATTATCTTGGCCAGCTTTGAGTTTTTTTCATGTTTTAAAGAATTCCATTATATATTCATTCAATATGCCAAGGAGCAGTATAGTGCAATATTTCTTATTTTGTTAGCACCCAGCAAGCCTGTAACCTTGTGAATGCACTTCATAAACATGGGGGCATCCAGAACTGAAGCAAGGCATCTTGCTCAGTAAGGACCTGTCACCATCTCATTGGTTTTATTTAAGCTGCTCTACCACTTACCTCCTTGCTTCAGTAGAAATGAAACTGTAAATAATAATATAAATGCAGAGTGAAATGAAAAAAAATAATTAAATGGAAATCCTTTAGTTCAATTTTGTCAATGGCTGCTTCTAATCTTGCTTTGTTATTTTTGTCTTTTTATTGCCATATAGTGTTCAGACCTCATTAGTGCTATCTTGCTTCACTTGTAATAGCTTTTCTTTAAATCCATTAATACTCTAAATGGGATTACTCTTTCTGATGTCCAAGAATCAGAAGAGAATCCTCAGAAGTGGAATTGTTACAATTTAAAAATCAGAGTGTTACTCTCACTAATACAAAATTTCAATCTTGGCAATCACACCTCCCTCACAGATGTGAACCGAGGCATCTCTGTTCAAAGATCTGGCATGAAGGTTAGAGAGCAGGGAATTAAGCTGTATGTGTCCTCCGTTTTTTGTCCTTGTCCTTTGGAACGTGCTTTCGTGGAGGAAGGTTCTCAGGCATTTGCAGCAGAGAATGCAGTAGGGTGACTGGGTGGGTAACCAGATTTTCACATGTTTCTGAGAGAGTACCACATCTGAAGGCACAGCTCTGAACTTGGGCTGCAGAGCACCACCGTTTGGTTTGGTGGAAGGAACGTGGTATGGCCACAGGAAAGGTTCTCTTACCCTGGGTAGGTTCACAGAGTTGCTGGTGCTTTCAAGTAGATCTAGCTTGAAACCTCTATTTATTCTGAATATATCTGTGGTACAATCATAAAAGTAATAAGAGGATGGTCAGTTACTGTTTTAAATGGTTGGGTTACAGGAAATGCTTGACACACCCTACGTTTTTAAAGATTCGTGTTTTAATTGGGCCAGTTGGCTTTGCTTTCCCCAGGTTTTTGCAATGTGACAACCACCAGAAAGTAGGACTGGGAAAGACCAGAGAATTTAGAAACACAAAGCTGCTGACTTGCAGTTACTGTTTACCAGCAGGAAGGGGTTTATCTCTTTACTTTTCCCTTGGGGTCTAAGACCAGCCCACACACATACCAGAATATTTAAATATGTATAGAAACTATTTTCAAACCCTTTTAAATCAAGTTTTCTTTCACCTCAGCTGGCTTCTTTGCTGTGTCTTTGTTTCTGTTGGGTTCCCGTGTTGAACTTGTAATTCTTTCATTAGTGCTTCTTTAAGGAAAACTACAAAATCTGCTGACACAAAGAATTTTGTCAGTTGTATGAGTAAATCTTCTTTAAATGTCAAATTATGTTCCAGGTACATCATTTTTAGTATCACTTCAAAGCTTAAGTTCACATTGTATGCTGGAATGCATCAGAATGTCGTATAGCATGAGTCATGAAGAAAACTGCAGACTATCTTTGAAAAAAGTATTTATGCTGTGTCTCTTATTCTGAACTGTAGGTCTGAGAATGTTTTAAAAAATGTTGAATTGTCTAAACCCATAATGAAAGCAAACCAGGGACCTAGAACTAGAAGATAAGAGTCATTTCTGTGACAAATAGTTCAGAGGAACTTATCAATATTCTCTGGAATTTTTTTACCTTTGTCTTCTATCTCTGTAGAATCTAAGATTCCTGAAAACGCTGTTGATTTCATCAAATAGGTGTGCTCGGCTTTTGAGCCAAATCTGCTGCCTCTGGACTGAGAGTTATGCAACTGACTGGTGCAATTCATTTGACTCACTGTTTCTTATAAAGGGTGGAAGGTGCCATAATTGTTTGGAACAGAAGCGAGTTCTGGGTTAAGCATGTGTGTAGCTCACTGAAGATGAGGTACCATCACAGATAAATACCATCTTCTTTGGAATCTGCTGTTTCAGCAAAGTGTTTTCTTTCCTCACATTGAATTCTGTTTGATGTTGAGGAATATAAAGATCTCTGTGATGTTTTTTAGAGAAGACAGAATGTGTAGCATCATCTGGTGATGGGAATATAATAGTTGCATAACAGATCTTTCTACACTGATACATATTACCAGAATTGTTAACATTGAAGTTTAAACGTTTGGGTTTGTTATTCATGTTTATACAACACTCCACTGCAGGGGTACCTTCCTGGTACATTTCGAGAACTGAAAGGAAGGGCGGCTTTAAAAATAGTAGGATGGGAGCGCAGCTGGGTTGGACGGTGACCAAGCATCTCAGAAGGCCTTTAGTGACTCACGGTCACAGCTGTCTCGGCACTCTGATCCCTGAGCAGCCGCTCTCCAGGACAGCCACGCTGCTGACCCTGTGATGTATCGGAGCTGACTTCAGCTGCTTCAGAACTATATGTAGCTCAAGAGTCACACGTTGGTCCCTCTGGCGCAGATTGTTCAAGTTCGTTATGTCGTATGGTTGTTGGAGACGCTGTACGGTTTGTTATCCCACCACGTTATATAGGTGTTACAAGGCAAGAAGCATATCCCTGTGGTAGTCCCCGTGAAAGAATACATATGAGTATGAAATATAGATACTTCACATTTTTCTGAAAGTCTCTTTATGTAACTTTCTCTGCAATTTGTTTCCAAGTAATTTTTTTTTAAGTTGGAATTTATTTTTTGTGCTTCTGTTATGTGTAAGGTATTAGACCTTTACTGCTTGTATTTTATATCGTATCATGCCTTTCTTCTTTCACTTGAACAAACATAAGTGTGAAAGCATGAATCTCATATCCCTTGTTTCTCCATTTAGTGCTTTGATTACGTCATGGATTTTTAGCATGTACAGAAGACACAAGCACTGATTACTTTTCTGACTGAGAATGTCTTTTTGTCTACTGCCATCACAATTGCCTCATGTGCACTTTTTTAGTTGATGCTGATTCTTACTGACCTTAATCCCTCTTCTGAAGAGAAATGCCTGTCGAACCTTGTAATACTGTCAAAAAGCATGAAGTTCAGAGAATCATAGCCTAGTGATGGAAAAGTCCTGTTAGGTCATCCAGTCCATCTCTTGCCAGCACAAGATTCTCCACAGGGATATACTCTGTAATGCTCTGCATCCACAAGAAGGGTATGTAGTTCTTCAGCTGGAAACCCAGAGGTTGATCCGTTGTACGTATAGATGTCTCATTACAACATTTCTCCTCTGTATTTGCTCAAACTTTGACTTGGAGACCATTCGGGTATTAACTGATCATCGATCCAGGGCATCTGCATAGGGCTGTGGTGTATCATATCCAAAAGGCAGGAATGAAAACTGGCAAAATAACAAAATACTACCAATGTCTGAAGGACACATGACTGAGCAGGCTAGCATCCTGTTTCTGCACTGGCAGGCAGTTCTTGCCAAGGAGCTGAGTATCAGTGACTGGGTTTATTAGTTTAACAGTATGGCAGCTGCCTTCTCAAGTATCTTAACGTAATATTGGGTAAAACGTTGAGCTTAGCAAAGCTGTATATTTCTTTCAGGTTACCTGACCTATAGCGTAGTACGTAAAGCTGCATATCTTGCAATAGAGAATCTTGAGTAAATGATTACTCATTGATATTACTGAAAAGCTATCTTGCTGACAGTAGCCTCAAGTGCGCTCTGCGTACACATCTCAGAGACTATTTAGAATAAGTGTAATATATAGCTGCTAGAAGTTGAGAGAGTCTCAGGAGGAATCCTGGTTCCTTTACATGGTCCTGGGGCATAAGGCTTCTCATCTGCTACAGACCGTGTTGAGCGGAGGCTGGGTTTCAGAGCTTTTAATTTTGGAGGCTTTTATATGTATATTTGTAATGGTCTTCTTTGAACTAATAAAGCGTTTCTCAGGGAACAGCCCATAACTCTGATACAGGGTTTGGAGTTCAGTGTGTTCATCAGGGCTGTAAGAAGCAGACCATCAGACCTCTCTGGGAGATTTGTGATGTCTACAGCGAGTCCTTACATGTTTAGTTTGTAAACTGTATGTTGTGACTGTATACTCACCAGTATATGTTGCAAGCTGTGAGGACATTGGCTGCCTTGAATTATTATGCGTATAATTAATCCTTAAAATAACTGTCTCTTGCAATGTAGGGAAAAGCTTGAGAGAGATATCTCCAAACATCTTCTGAGAAGACCACGTCTACCTCACTGTATAATCAAACTAATCTTTTGATGAGAACTAGCTCTTACTAGGTCCTTCAGGACTGAATTATTTGAGTTGCTGAACACTGATCAGCGTAGCTTATAAACAGATTCTAAAAAGGTGATTCATACTCAGGATAAATTTTTTATTCTTTGTAAGGAAATGCTGGAGTAGAGACAACTACTGAAAATATCTCTTTTCTTAGATATGTAGAGAAATCTATATATGCAGCCCTCTTGTGAATTTTGGGGTACATTGTGCTATGTGAAGTACGAGTTCTAGGATTATATCAATATGACAGATACTCACAAAAGCCTTAATACAATTGATATTTGAAGTTGAAATTGAAATATAAAATTCTGTACAGGGAAGAGTATCATGACATGCAGAGCTAAGAGAAGAATGGAGACAAGGAGATGGTCTTGCAAATGTAAACTGCTATATCATAAGAAGTATGGAAAAACATGTTGATGCAGAAATCTGGATTTTTAAAAAATATTATCTTCATCTTTGTCATTCTTATCAGTATGCTTCAGTTTGAGCCATCATCAAAAAGAAAAATTTTCTTTTTTCTTGCTGATAAGATTTGAATTTACTGACTATGTGAAAAATGGTGGATAGGGTTTGGAAAAGTCAAGTCCTTAGTTTATTATGGACTCTTAAAACTTTGAGAGCAAAGTAGTTATTTGAAACAAAAATGTCATGTAATTTATGAAGTTAATGGAAGGTAAAACTTTTGACATTCCTTAAATTTTAATCCCTCTAGTGCATGTGATTTCATGTGATCTCTCACCCTCTGAGAAACTGCTTCATTATCTTGCATAACAGTTTGGCAGATCTCCATCTTTGCTCTGCTGAATAAAGGAATAGTGTTTCTACAGAAACAAGTTTGAGAATTTGCAAGATGGAGAAGGAGCTCCAGGTTTAAAATCCACTTCTTAAGTAACTAGTTGTTAGAAGCCAGGCTTTTTTTACTGTAGTCATGTTGCTATTTAATGTTAGAGTTATTTTTTTAGGATCTGAATTTTACAAAAAAATCTTGCGAAATATTTAGAAGCTGTTTTCATTCCAAAAATGACAAGCTGGTACTGTTTTCCTTTGTCTTTAGAATCAACACTTTTAACTGTATTTTGTAGTTTTCAATTGGTAATTTCCTTCTGGTCTGTTTTCTAATTTGTGCCAGTATAAACAGGATCAGAAGCAGATACCGAGCATCATGACAGTTTGGTTCTGTTGTAGAGTTACAGATTTCTTTTTTACCCAAAGAGCCACCCTGTTCATATTTTATTACCCAACTTCTGTTTCTACGGAGGCATCCTGCACACAATTAAATTTAGGACATGGTGTTTTTTGGGAAACAAAATCTATATTTGAGATGCACAAAAAATCCGGACCTATGGATTTCAGTTCGAAATGTCTTTCATGTTCAAGGAATTTCCAGAGAGTGGTGGAATTCTGTGGCTTCCCTTTGCAGGGGAGGAGGGCTGCAGGAGCTGGCTCTGCGTGTCTCTGCTACGCACATGGTCTGGGCTCAGTGTCCAGGGTGAGGAGGACCCACACGTCCCACCGCCCGCAGAGCACACGCAGGAGGTTGCCCTGGGCTGGTGTCGGGTCTGACAACACGCGTTGGAAAAATTCTGTGCAAGGGCCTGAAGCTTCCCATGGCTTTGGAAATTTAGAAAGACCCTCTAAAAACTCACAAGGAGAGCCACAGTTGCTATTCAGTTGCTGTTGGGATATGCAGAAAGTGCTCTCTGCTTTGCTTACTTCCCCTTTATTTCTTCTGCACTGACAGATTTATCCAAGTACGGTTCAGAAGTTCAATTAGCATCCCGTTATTGAGAATTGTAATTCTTAAATGCCGGATTTTAAAGGAAGCGTGTCCAGTTTGTGCAGCAACTGCAAACCTGTGCTGTGGCTCCTGTTACTGTTGGCATCTAATCTGGTACAAAGAAGCTGCGCGTTCTTCAGATCTGGAAAAATCAAGGCACTTGGCTAAAGGTTGTTGCATACGGGGAGTGTGTGTGTGTGTGTGGAAACTACAGGTCACGTGGATTGGCTCAGAATGCCAATTTGAAAATATTTATTTTACTAGTAAACAAATCAATAGCAATCACTAAGGGCTTCATTAGATTAATAATTTACACTCATGTAACGCCATTGATTTAGTTATTGTGGATGCATTTAAAATCATTTCAGCTGCACTTAACACAGTTCTAATTTAATTTAGTGGATTTAATGGATGAATCTAATTCCTCAGAGTGTTACTGAAGTTGATTTAAATGTGTCTACACTAAACTGGGTATTAAAGTAGTTTTAATTTAGAACACTACAGTAAAATAATTCACATGTGCAGCTGTAGCTGATACTTCTGTGTGCCCCGTCTTCGGAGTGGTGCAGTCTCTGTTCCGGTTACAGTACTTTTTCAAACTTAGTGCATGACCAAAGGAGTCCTGCTTTGGAGCTTCTTTCATTCCACAGACATCCTACTCAACACATTAGCAAATATATTTAAAAATTAATCAGAGACGTTCCTACTCTGATTTGCTGTGTTCTGGCGTAGAAATTCTGGCCCAGATGTGAGTGCTGCTCTGATGACAGCAGTCGTTCACTAAGGAGTCAGTCCATTCATCCCAAATAACTGTATTCGCTATTGATTCAGTAAGTTTAGCCACCTGCATAGGCTTTTTGATATCTATGAAGTGATCAACACACAGAACACTTTTCAATTATTGCTGCAGTAGCGGCTGAGCTGGAAATTCCATCTGCCTCTTGGGAATGGAAATTTAAATTTGTACTCCTAATTTAACACTAAATTCCTTTGTTCTGCTAGACTACCACAGCGAGTGAGTAGTTCCTACTATGAAATGGAGTCAAAAAAAAGCCAGTGAACAAGCACAAGGAGGCAGAGAGGAGGTTTGTCTCTGCCGTGGGAAATGGAGAAATCGCCTTAATATGTATGAGAGCTGTGTATTTCTTTGCTACAGCGAAGAGATGAGCTTAGGTACAGCACTGGTGATGGACAGGTGGTGTCCTTAGGATACCAAGGAAATTTCTGTTAAGTAACAGTATCTAAACTTGCCAACATGCAAGTGAAGTACTGGTAGTAAGACTGGTCTTTTAAACCAAAATAAATCTGCCATTGGCTAAAAATAAAGTCTGTAGATATGACAGAATGAGCCCTGGTGGAAAAACATGCCATTGGGACCCACAAAGTCTGTAAACACTTTATGATATATGCCAACTCCATTTAGATTTTCTTTAAAAAAGAAAAAGAAAAAAGAGGGGACAAGTGGATACAACGGACTGATGTAATATTTGATTTACTCTTAATGTAAAATAAGAGATTTTGTGATGGACGTGTTTAAGGGCATACACTGCTCACTTAAAACAAACAGTTCTGACTATTTGTGACAGTAACACTTAAAAGATAAGCCAAATTTGTCCTCTGAGAAAAGGTACATGGCTGTAAATAGTGAAACCTAAATTTAGCTTATGCATGTGTTACATATTAGTACAACTATAGACCTACTGAATAGAAATTTTAAAAGCTTCAAAAAAGTTGTGTGCTTATTTTATTTTGTGTGTGTTGAGTCCAGATGTGTTTTTTCACTACAGTATTTTTCCCCAAGTAAAATAACTAGAGAACAAGGTGCAGATAGTTTAGACGAGTTTGGGGTGAGGTATAAAGTGTGTTAAGCTAGTCAAGGAAGTAAACATACTCTATTATTGTTTATTTTCAGCAGTGAAATATATCCCATGGAAAAGACTCTCTTAGATACATGGGAGCAGTTATGCTGGTGCTGAGTGAGATTTCTTACTTCTGTTTCTACTTTTGATTGACTTTTAATCATCCCACTTATATTTATCACAAACGTTCATGGACTGAAAAATTGAAATTCTTGCCAGAAGGCAAGATGCCACCCTTAAAAGTAGCTTTTTTGGATCTGTCAGTTGATAACTGAGTAATGCATGATTTTTTTTTCTAGGTCATTTGAGCATATGAGGCAAAGATCTTGCTGATGATGTGGCTGCTATCTCGTGTCTTATAACATTTTATCAACTTAAAGATTTCCTCCTTAATTTGACTAAGGTTGAGTGAAATAGGAAGTAAAAGGCTTAAGATGTGTTTATGGCATACTGAGGGAAAAAAATTTTAAAAAAGCAAGAAGTTAATCAAAGGCTAAGAAAATGGTTTTTTAGAATGAGACAGTATGGAGAAACAGACTCTAATTTAGATAGGTAATAAAATAATGCTTACGGCAATAACACTGAAACGTTGAGAAGTGATTAAACAGACCGAAAACCTGAAAGACCCACTTTTTCAAAGCAGCCCTGATTGTAACTGCTTGGAGAAATTACAAGGACTAACTTGAAAGAAAGCACAGGAGAAAAAAGTGACCTTTCTCTATTGCACATTTGACTTTATTTGAGCAGCGCAAAGTATCTCTTGCAAGCATGCTGGAAAGTTCTTCCTTGCAGCAAGCCTTTATCCATCTTAAATATACAAAACTGGTAGAAATCCTATTTAAAAACAATTATTTAGAAGGCTCTCCTTAAGTAGAACCATTATGCAAACCAAGAAATACCACAGATTCCTGGCATTCTCCTTCTGTTAGTTCTTGGTCACCCCAAGCTCCGCTCAGGAGCGAGAGGAGCGGGGCAGGGCTGTGTTTTGTGTTTCAATCTGTGATGTACTTGCAAGACTTCCCATATCAAGAAGGCTGCATGTAAAAAAAATTCTCCTCCAGGAATGGCTCTCAGGACGGTGAAATTATTACCCGCCTGCCAAAATGAATCCTGATAAGGAAAAGTAAACAATTCCAGCGAAAGCAGAAAGGTGACTTTTTTTGCTTTCCTTTTATTATTCCCAGAGGGAAGGGTGGAGTCACAGGGAATAATAGTACATGTTTCCTTTAACATTTAGAGACAAGGTGATTCCACAGCGGAGTAAATAGCCTGGGTTCCATTAATGTCTTGCAGTTTGTATTTTGGAAGTGGAAACTTAAGTGAATTTTAAGTCATAACGTGTCTCTTTATTGCCTTTATATAAGAGAATAAATAGCAGGGAGCTCAGTTACAAAAATTACTTTATAATCTTTATATTCTGTTTGAAATTTTTAATTTTGTTTGACGTTTAAAAACAAATTATAAAAGCGATGTTGTGACTTTAATTAATCACCGTGATGATCTCTAGACACCTTTGTAGAAATAAATAAGGCTTACCTGACATCTTTGAAATATAAAGAATCTGTCCACTTACTTATGCAGCTGACACCTAAAACCAGCTTCCAGGATGAGCAGTTTCACATAACAGTGCCAATTTTGTATTTTGGTTTCCATTGTAATTGGCTGTAGATAGTTTAATACCACCATGTCTGTGGGCCTATGCCAGATTCCCTCTGGCTGTCAGTGAGACTCTGTGGATATTGTGGATCCAGATATTTCAATCTTTAGTGTAAAAATCAATTTCAAAGACAATGAAAATGCAAAGGACCAAATTAAAGCTCCATAAATTTTGGTACAAGTCGAGGACTCTCTTGTAAGAGTTCATTCAGTATCTGTAAGAATGACCTGCCAATACAGTCACAGTTCCACAGGCAAATGGGAAAAACATGTTGTGCTAATAATGGTCACTTTCTTTCAGTCTGCTCACAATGCATCTGTAAGTTAGAGGAGGTCAAGCAAAATGTTTTACTGGTGTCTCTGCTTTTTTTTTTTTCCCTCATTATTTTAATCTCTTGAGTTGAAGCGGTATTTCAGTTTGCAAACACCTCCCCAACCTTATGTATTCACATAAAAGAATAGAGGTTTTTTGAGCTGTATTTGGTATTCCAACAATGATGGTATAGTGTGAAGAAGTATGCTTTCCAGTCTTATATAGCAATGATAATGTACAGTAATGTTGTGTAAAACGTGGCAGGTTATATATGTTAGGTAAACATTCTTAACATTTTTCTAAAATTATATGCCTGTCTTTCAGCATGCTTACTTTTAAATGTAAAATATAGGAGGCAGGGCTTCTGCATTCCTTATTTGATTTTTAGGAACCACTTTTACATTATATGGTTATTTTGGAGGAGATTTCAAAGTACCATGTCAGAGCAGTCCTACCATGCACTGCAGCTACCTGAAAGAAAAAGAATAAAAATAAGCTGGTGTCTGCAGCATTCTTTCAAAAGCATTTTTCCTATGATTTATCTTTCAATTGATCACCCTTCTTGTGGAATTATTTTATAGCTTTTTTAATTGAGGGAGAATAAGAAGTAATACCACTCCGGTCATATAGTGGCTTATTTGCTGAACGGTCACAACATTTGGAGGTTACTGGTTGGTTTGCCATGGGGGGAAAATGCTGTGACCTAGACTATAGCATACTTTCTGAAAGTGACTTCGTTATCTACCAGTCACACATCTTTATCTTGAATAAAAATATCTACAGATGGTGAGTATCTAATCTTCTCCTCAGCCCAAGTATCAGTAGCTCAAGAAGAACTACATCAAAATCTGTTAGATACAGAAATTGAGAAAGCAAGCTCACTTGCTCTTTGTGTGAAACCAATTTGTTGTGTCTATAGTAAAGTTTCTCTTCAGAGACTGAAAATAAGCTGTAGCTTAAGGAAAAAACATTGCTGAAACTGAGTGGTACCAGTGCCATTAGCAGTTTCCAACTTGGTGGTGTTTACTGTTGTTTGCAGTGGAGGCATTGAGGGGCCTCAGCTGGTGATAGCGCCTAATTGTGCTAGGAGCTCTAATTGTATGGGTATGTAGTAACAGGCAGTTCCTGCCCTGAAGACTTTACACAGTTCAGTGTAAAAGATGGACAAAGCAGCAGAAGGAAACATGCAAATAGTTGTCCACCAGGGCAACAAGAGAACTAGGAATGGCATCCATCCAGGGTGCCACTGGACCTCCAGGCCAGTGGTCTGTATGCTAAATGAGAGTGCCTTAGGGGAAAAAAAAAAAAAGACAAAGGAAAATTTGAAGGAGTAAACCTGCTCTTTTATTTTGAGAGGGTCAATACACAACAACAGGTTTTCCTAGCCTTTTCTTTTAGGCAGTTGGAAGTAGAATGTCTCTGGCCAAATACACACCTTAGATTTAATTCTTGATGATTTATATGCGTCCAGTGGACTATTTGTCAATATGTATTAAAAAAGCACTGTCTAGAGTGGACAGTGTTTGGATTGAGCTTTTCTGGAACATTAGAACAATCCTCCAGATGGCAGAATAACTACTTCAGTGCATACACAGTAGATGGGGATGTAGTTTTATCCCTTACTACAAAACATTCCTGTTTTTGAATTGGTATCTGATAGAGTAACTGATTTTTTTGAAAGCAATTTTGATCAGAGCCTGTGGGATTATAAATTTAAGTAATATTTGCTTGTGTTGACTGAGTACCTTACCTTTCTTCTGTTCTTAAATAACTAAAAGTCAGAATCAAACTTATTTATATGTGGAGTGGCTTAAAAGATTTCATTAACAGTACAAAGAAAGTAAATACACTGGGAGGATGTGGGATGTTTACAGATCACATTTCACATTCCATTTATTACTGCCCAGTGCAGCAACAGTGGTAGGAAAGCTTCAAAATTAAACAGAAATCGAAGCAAATTCTGTTTTGACACTTACTTTTTACTTAGCATGCTGTAACTACCAAAGAAAATGAACTCTCCCCTCCCTTCAGAAATCTCCCTTACTTAATGTTTCTTCAGTAAATTTGTGTGTGATGATAAATTTGATACTGAATTTGTCACGTATGCCATCTTCTTATGTTTTGTGCCTAGCATCTGTCTCAGCTTCTTCAAGACGCATCTCTGAAGAATGCATAATCTCTTCATATTTTCAGGATTTCTCAGTCATTATCCAATAATATAGACTTAGATTTCAGTAGAGAAGGTAATTTCATGCTATTATTAAATATATTTCAAGTTTCTTCTAATGCAATTTTGCTGCTGGAGGCAGCAGAAAGAAAAAAGAGAGTTTTGTAACTCTCGGAATCCTTACAGATCATCAGCGTATATGCTGCAGGTAAGTGGTAGGCCATCCCCCACAATGAATGAGGGTATTGATGCCCTCTTGGCATCTTCATTTTGGCTTCTTCGTTGGTGAAGAGGCAGTGGATAGATGGGCGCATCCCTCCACTATTGCTTCTGAGTCCTGCATGGTGGTAAACAATTTCTAAAGCAGCGTTTTGATAAATAAAACATGAAATACTCTTGAAAGATGCTCGTCCAGAGCTCTCCCTTGTTTCAGTGCAGGGTTTGCTCTGAGAGACACGTTGACACGTCTGGATGCACAGTGTGTTAGCTGAAGGCAAACAGACATGGCAGTGATGAGGGACAGCTGGGTCCTGCTGGCTCAGCACGCTGGGGGCTGCCGCGAAAGCGCTGACGCTGCATCGTGACCACAGTTCCCAGGTGATCTCTCCATTGCCTGTGACACTAGCAATCAGCAGAAAGTTGGCTGAGAAATCATTCATGCAAACTGGGAGAGCAAAAAAGAAACCACAGCTGACTCTGTGAAGAAGAGGCAAATTGGTAAGTTTCTCCATTCCAGAAGTTTTGGCCAGTGCATTCCCTTCCTCAGAGAAAGTTAGAGGTAAGTTCAGATTCAGGTGTATACATTCTGTCAATCGCTATACCCTGGCATCAAGAAATATGAAAAAATACACAATAAATTTTATTCAAATTCACATGATCTGTATAAATGTATAGGTCTTTTTTCATATAAGCTCTCATTTTCTCTATCCATTTTAACCTTTTGCTGATTCCAGGGGGATCAGCAAAAGGAGGAGAAGGAACACAAACTTCCAGGTGGCACTTAGGCATTATTTATCATCTCAGTATGATGATAAATACATCATACTGAGGTTTTTGTCATTGGTAGAAAGAAAAATTTGGAACACTTGAGGAAATCAAGTCCTTATGTAATTTTTTTTGCTTTAACATGGGTTTTGTAATTTGACATGTAAAAACTGAAATAAGTGCAGAAAAGAAATGTTCATAAATATTTCTTAGGTTAATGGCATATATCATTTAGTTAGAGCACTAAAGCAATTCCAGAGGGTTTTTATTTGTTCAGAATTCTAAGCGTTGAGTTATGCCCCGGGACCTCATGCTTGTAAACAGCTTGCAAACCAACAGTAAATATGATTGAAAAACATTAATTCCTGCATTAATTTCAAAAAGGCATGTATGGTTGCTTAAAATATCAACAAAAATGTTGCTAAAATGAGAAATCACATTCTGAGACAAACACATTTCTTTGTTATATATCTGAGCCAAAATGTGCAAATTGAAGTTTACCCTTAGCATTTTTTATGTTTAATCTAAATTAGATGCCTTGTCTGCCGAAGCACTGCTTTAACAATTTAGAATGAAAAGCTGTAGAGTGAAGTTCTCTTTTGAAAAAATAAGAGTTTGCCAAAGGAGGGCTGTTAACGTGCTGCCTGTGACAGAGAGGTGCTACTATGGAGGGGGAAAATCACTATATACACTGTTTGGGAAAATAGTTAAAAAGGTATTGTCCTTTATTACACTGTCTTAAATTTAAAATGTAAAAGGCAGACATTTCAGTTATTATTATATGGCTTTTAAGTTGGCTTTAGTCATCACCATGAGCACAGATGACAGACGCAGAGAGGGCTGCAGGATTTTAGCAGAGGATAAAAGGCTGGTCAGAAGAGGAGGGGAGTGAGTTAAACTGTGTTTAGGTAGGTTGGAAATATTCAAGTTGGCAGTTCCTGATGGAATTCATCCTAGACTACTTACGGAAGTAGCTGAAGCAATCTCTGGAGCATTAGCAATTATCTTTGAAAACCCATAGAGGATGAGGGGGAGAGGTCCCAGTGGTCCAGAGATGCACATAATACGGCACATCTCTCTAAGCAGGAGAAAAAGAAGAGCCAAGAAATTGTAGACAATGGAGCTACACTGGTATCAGCAAGATATTTTACCAAATTGTTTAACAACTGGTTTACAGCATCTTGAGGATAGTAAGGTGGTAAAAACAGTGACTGTACAAGTTATGTCAAGGCGAGTTCCTTACTTTTTTTTTCAATAGTTAAGTAGCCAGGTAGAGCAGAGAAAGTCAAAGTGGTGTTATGTATCTGACTTCAGCAAGGCTTTGAATATAACTCCATATAACATTCTGATTAGCAATCTAATGAGGTAAAAATACAAATCCACTGTAAAACTGTTCAAAGCAACATGCTCAGTGCGCTGCTGTGGGTGGTTTGCTGTCAGAAAGGGTAGTGAGTTCACAGGGGGTTCAGCAAGTGTTCATCCTCCCATCCCTGTAAAGACAGTTTCCATCCATGGCTCGTATGAGGATGCAGAAAGGTGCTTATAAAACATCTGGATGATAATGGCCTGAAACTGCTTCTACATCCTTTGAGAGGCAGGTCAGAGTTTGGAATGATCTTGATTAATTGAAGAAATAATCTGAGATCAATAAGATATAATTCAGTAAATTCAAAAGCAGATGAACATGAAATCAGATGCAAAACATAAAATGAGGAATAACTGGTTGGCAGCAAAAATGCCATGGATGAATGGGCAATTGTGGAGGGCTGCAAACTGAGTATGTCAACACTGTGATGCTGTTTCAAAAAAAAGCAAACATTGTTCTGAAATACATTCATAGGGATTGGCAATTTCAGATGTAATAGTGAGACCTCCTCTGAGGTCAGGAGTAATTTATTCACTTTTTGGCTCTGCTCTTAGGAAGAAAACAGATAACTTAGTGTAGAAGAGGGCAGCAAATATGGTATGTTTAGAATTTGCCAAATGCAAATTTGCCATTTGCAGATATGGTATGTTTAGAATTTGCCAAATGGGGTTTTCTAAACCTGGAAAAGGGAAGAATAGAATAAACATCAGTTTTCATATAGGTAAAAAGTAAGCAGCAACCGTTGTTCCCCAGAATCACTGTCTGTAGGATCTGAGATATGAAGTGCTTTGTTTGCAGCTAAAGTATAGACACAGGTCAGCTCAAAATCCATCATTTTGTCTTAAATCCCATTCCTATCAGATTTGAGCGAAGTCGTGAACTGTGGTTTGTGCTGAGGTACACCCGCGCAGGCTGTGTTTTGGAGATCTTTGAAAACAAGTCTGAAAAACACCTGTAGGAGATCTAGTTATCTTGACTCACGGGGAGAGGAAGAACTAAATCACACAGAACATTAAGGGCTGGATTTTGCTCTCCAGCCTTACCTGATAGTTGCTGTACAGATCGTTTGCTGTGATCTGGTCAGGGATGTGTGGGCTCAGCAAAGACAGTGACGGGGAGGGCAGCACCTCCAGAACAATTCTTGTGGCTCACAGCTCACTCCTAACTATTCCTTGGGAAAAAAGAACAGACCTTGGCCTGGGTGAATTGTCCTTGAGGCTGTCAATCAAGCTTTGTCGGGCTAGATGATCTCTTGACATCTCTTACAGTCTCTAATTCTGTGATTCTCTGATTATTTAAATGTCATTTTCTGTGGTCAGACTTGCAGGCTAAAACAGCAAGTTCTATTTAGACTTTTCACATTATGGTTCATTGACTAAAAGAACCGTTCTGGTCTATTGGTTTACTGTGGATGATAAACATGTAGCTAGTCAGTACTTGGTAGGGAAAAAGAATATTTCTTTAGCATTCAGATTAATGTAATTTTTCATCTGTGTATTCATATTTTTCCCTAAAACAGAGAATATATTTTTAAACCTGGAGAAGTTTAGTAGATGAATAAAATTATGTTTAAATATCGATACAGTTGAAAGTATGCGAAATATGAATCTGTATGGTAAGCTAATTAAATGTCTTACATACATGTTTTCTGTATTATTTAAAAACCCCAAATGTATCTTAAGGTAAATTTTGGCGCTATCCAATAATTTTTAATGGTTGACTTGCAATAATGTCTAAAATCAGTGTTTTGCTAAAAACGCTTAACAGGCTGTTGCATTCAGAAAGGTGTCACTTACGAGCTGGACTCTCTCCTGAATGTTCACTTTCGCTCACGCTACTTGGGGATACAGTAGTTACTCAGCTGGTGTATCCCTACATCAAAACAGATGCACTGATTTAGACTCCTAGAGAATCTTAACGTGACCTACAATAGGAGCCTTGGGTCCCTGCAGTCAGCTTTTGGTAACAGCTAAACACGCTTTAATCCCCCAGGACCAGTCTCCGTGGGTTGGCTGCATTCCTGTACATTCAGAACACAAGTAGATGTATAGATTAAATTGTATAGGGAAAAGTTATTTTTTGTTGCTGGTTTTTTGAGTATACTGGATTGAAATATGTGAGTTGAACTCCTTCATGTGAATGATGCTTGTATCATGAACTCCCTGTCTAGTTATATTACAGAAATATTCCGTGTCACCATAGTGGCAAACAGGCATTTCAAGCAGGGAGCAGAAATCTTTTCCTAAAAGTGACATTAAAGCATTTATTTTTTCACCTACTCTTTTACAGTAAACAAGATGATAGGATGTTTGTATTCAAACTTCCAGCCTAGAATGTTTTGAGGAGAGGGAGAACATTGCTGGAGGTCAGAGGCTGAGAAGCTGTGTGATGCTTTTAGTGAATGACTGCATTAGAGTACATGGAAATACTGCGTCTCTCTGGGATACTGTGCTTTCCTCAGTCATGTACTATTTAAAGTAAAAGGGCTTTTAGTTTAGTGTAGGCAGAGCAATTGCGATTCCCCTAGGGGGAGGTATATAATTATTTTGGAAAATAAGAAGCATCATCAAGAGGTTTCTTAATATGCTTATGTTGTTTTCTCGGTGTTGAGAGAATTTTCCAGTATTTGGTAATACCAAGTATTTCTGGTTCCTATCTCAAGTCTTTTTGTAAGGGGCCAAAAATTCTACAGAAACGGAGGCAATGTCTTACAAGATAATAGCAAAGAAGCTATGTGGCTAGTAGAATATAATGATAGAAACATCTTAATTTATGTATGTTGGGATGTGGGGAAGCTCTTTCCCTTTCACTGACTTCTTAAGGTTTGGCTCAAAGGTGAGTTCCATCGGTGGGAGAAATTTGTTGTCAGTGAATTCTTAAGGTGCTGGTTTGTTTGGTTTTTTGTTGAAAAAAAGATTGTGAGAAGCAAAAACATGGAATAGAAGTTCCGTGGACTTGCTCTCTCAAGTGATGTACTTGAAATGCTGGTGTAGGAGACAGTTGCCTGCTATTTAGGCAGCTGTGTGTTGTTTCTGGAGTATTGCATATTTCTCAATTTAAACAGTAAGGGTGAAATGGTGCCCCAGGGCAGAGAGCCTTGGAAGCTGCAGTACACAGGATCTCCGCGCTCTGGCCAGCATGAGGTTTGAATCCTCCTGAAGGAGGCCCAGCCCGTCGGTGAGGGGAGCGCCTGGGCCTCCACGGCCTGGCCATCTCTGCAGGCTCCTTCTCCACCAGCTCCACTGCGGGTCGGTACGGGCCAGGGCAGATCCGCAGCACGGCATGTCACAGGTGGCCCCGGCTCCTGTCCTCTCCTCATGTGGTTTCACCAGCTCCAGGAGCCAGCCCTGCTGTAACTTCTGGTGGCACTTTGAAATGCATGCTCTGTGGTGTCTGTCTGTGCCAGAGAACTGAGTAATTTTGTGCAAGTTCTTGAGCAAATCCTCTGGAGCTGAGTGTAGTAAACCCTAACCGCGTTCTGGATGGCTCTAGGAACCAGGTGAGCAGCCAGCATTACTGTCTGGGGCTGTAGATGGAGCTGCCACATCAGCTGAGGAAACAACTGTTCCTGGGCTGGAGCTGTCTGCCCCTCGTACTGGGGCAGTTCTGTGCCACCACCAGTGACGGCAGAGGTACTTCTGCACCATGCACAAACATGGATGGGAACGTTCCTAGGGGGAGAAAAGAAGATACGTTTATGGTTTCCTACTGCATTGCAGAGCCAGTGGTTTGCAGTAGTAAGACACAAGCTTCAGAAGAGAGTAAAGCAGCGTGTGTGGTGCTGGGGAAACCTGCAGAGCTGCTTCTGTTGGTTGCACTGAGAAATCTGAGAGAGAACTAATCCAAGAAGCAGGACATCCCTGTGGTAAGGACTCACTGAAATAAATCTGCCTAATTCTATTTCATTTCACCTGGGCAGATGTGTCTGATTACCCTGCCCTTTGCTGTGCTTTCCCTCGTGTCTTTGTACTTGCTTTCTGTTGTGAGACGGCAGCTCAGCACATCTTTGCCGATGGCAGTAGGAAATTCAGAATCTGTCCCTTTACCAAGATCAATTGAGCCAACTCCTCTTCTCTGAGTGCCTGCGTAGCCTGAGGTAATTACCTTATCTGCAAATAGCTGGGAGGGGGCTCCGTCTGCTTTGGGGGTAACCCCAAAGGAAGGAACCTAGTGGCCAAGCTGGGAAAGGATACGACTGGCTAGAAATGAGGAAGAAGGTTATATTCTGTAGAAGAAGTTTGGAGGGTGACAGAGCCAAATGTCTGGAATGCTAAAGTGGAGAGAAAATCAAGTAGGCACCTTTGTAGTGACCACAAGCCCACAGCTGTCAGAAGCTCGCTGCCTACTCCCCCACTGCTTCCCCATGGTGACAGATGTCCTACTTTTGCAATTCAAAAATCTGGTCATGCTAACTTATGAATTATACAAGGAAAAAACACAAAAATCACTTCACCCATCACTGAAAAGAAGCTACCTCTAGGCTGCAACATTGTCACTGTTTAATGGTGCGGGACAACTCTATAGAGCACTTATGACTTCAGGAAAATGTTAAGCATAAGATGGCTATTCATTTTTTAAAAATGACCAGGCTGCTAACACTCTAACGTTGCACGCATGGAAGCACAGACACGTATGCATTCCTTTTCCATGGCCACACATTTTCAAGGCATTTCATCCTTTATGTGATTGAAAACAGTACCTTAGTACCCTCTCCTATGTTGACTTGCGGGAAAGACTGCCTGACTAGATCATTAGTGTGAGTGTTTCTGGTAACACCCACACCTCCTCCCTCCTGACCTTTTAGACAAATAGGTAGCCAAGATAACCCTGGGTAGTTTAAAGGAAACGGTGAACTAGTTTTCCAACAGCTCTGATTGCAAAAATATATTTGCTTTGATTTATGAAAATTTAAAATCTTTTGGGCATAGGGGATCAAACTTTGTGTATACTTAGTAGCATTTTTTTGCATTATTTATGTCTTCAACTGCAAACAATAGCAGCAGCATTTATACTTGGGAAATAAATTGTGCAGTTAAACGATGCCTGAGTTAGTAGTCTGCAGAATAAACTTTGTGAACTCTAAAGGGAGGTGAAAGTACTGAAACAAAAGAAGTTCTGAAAAAATATTTGAACAGAGAAAAGTACACAGGAGTGGCAGACCAATCCTAGAAAATAGTGCAGTACTATTTTCTAGCGATGCGCCAAAAGAATTGGCAAACATTTGGGTATTGTGGCTTGAATTTGGGTGGGAATGATATTTTAATATAATTGTCTTCTCTACTTACATAAAATGTAGCAAACGCTCAATGTTATGAAGAGATGAACCTAGCCCTCCCACTTCATTGAACAAAGCGAAAAGACCTCCTTTACTTGTTTTCATTCTGGGTAACAAAAATCAATTCACGTGTTTGGACATAATCAGTCCATCCATCTTTTTTTTTTTTTTTCTTTTGCACACAAACATTTTTACTGTTAGTTTAAGTATCCCAGTACAGAAGTAGCAGAAAATTTAGACGGGCTCCTCTCCTCCTCCTCGTCTCCTTCATGGCTTAATGGCTTAATCCCGCAGTTACATCTCCACGTCCCACATGGTTCCACAGACATACATGGCTTTCTGGACCAGAAAAATCTGAAGGCTTTGCCGTAGGCCAACGTTTTTGGCAATGTTTGATTGCTACACTCGCTATCCATTTCCTATATTTCCCTTCCTCCAAATTCTGTTGAGGTTAAATGCTGTGCAAGGTTTCCTGCAACCCTGGTATTAATTTCGTTGTCCAAGGCCTGGTGGGAGAAGGAGCAGTTTGCAGATGGCATTTATGGGATGAGATGATGGCACATGTTTAGGACTAAATGGACTTGTCAGACACTAATTGATTCACATGTCAACCTTGCTACGCGTGTAAGGTGGATATGGAGAATTATAGCTTGGGACTTGTCAAGCGCAAAGTTGGTTCCCAGTGTTTGGATAGTCTCGGAAATCGCCTCTCCGCATTGTACACATGGTAATAGGCTAAGAGACGAGCAAAATACCTGTTGTTAGAGCATCGGTTTTGATACGCATTTAAAGATGAATAGCATTAGAAATCTTGGTTGTTGCTACTCTCAAAGTAAAAGTGTCTGCATAATGCAACGGAATATATAGCTGTAAGTGCTGTCATGTAAACTGTCTTCTGGAGTTTCTGGGAAAGGTTTGATTAGGACAGCCAGAGTTGAGATTCTTTTCTGGGTAGATGCTGTACTTGAATGACCTTAGAGGAGGAAAAAAAAACTGTCTTGAACTGTTCTAAATGTATGAACAGAAAACGCATACTTTTCACTCTAATTCCTTCAATGAACTTAATATAAAAATAACCTGCCACTGCTGTAAGGTTAATGGTGCAGAGAATTTCCACTGGAGTTGGGCTGACTTGGGCAATTCTCTTTCATCCTCTCTCTCCCAGGCCACGTGGTGTTTCTCGCAGCAGAGTGAGCTCAGACTGTGTTTAGAAACGCAGAGCTGTGTGGATGCACATGTGCCTGTGAAAGCAGGAATGTTTACTTTCCAACTAATTGAAATGCATGAGAGGATAATTGTGCATTTTTTTAGTATATGGTTGCACCTGCTATAGCAAGTTGATCCTTTCTTGGGAAAATGAGAAGTGTAACTATCCTACACATATTCAGCCCCTGCCTTTGTTCCAAAGCGTACTGGCGGTCCCCCAAAGCTCCCCCCGGGGTGCTCCCAGCTTCTTCGGTTATTGCTGCAGTGCCACGCGGTGACTGTGAAGTCGCCCAGAAGCCGTTCAAGCCACCTTCAAATCCAACCCCTTGTATGTGTTACAGTCAGCAAATTAAAAAAGGAAAAAACCAACGATTCTTCTATATTATCATTTACATATCTGCAAAATGCTTTCTCAGCGCTTCGGCATGTATGGCATGAAGAAAGATGAGCGGTTGCACTTTTTCTTTCCTGAACGTTTCTTTATGCAGAGTTCTCCTACTATAGGATTACAAGCTGGCAGAATAATGCCTGACAGGAATTGATAAAGAATTGCAACACGAATCCCTGCGGGGCACATTGGGGCAAGTTTGTTATAGGAACAGTCTTCCTCTGTTTACATGAACAAAAGCCGGGTTTGACAGTTTCACTGATCAGCAGCTTTGGGAGTGTGTGAACTCACTGTTATTCTGCGTGGCTTTTTCTACAGCTTTCTCTATGGTAGCGACAATCTCTCTTTTTTACACTGTTCTCTTTCAGAGTGTTCTCACTGCCATGTAGTACTTTCCAACACAAAGCTTATGGAGAGAGTATCCCCGTTCAAATTAATTTGCTTTCTACATTTATTTATAAATGGGAGCAAGTGAGGAAGGTGAATATAGAGGGGAAAGCATGTGGTGATTATAGCTTGGTTCTCATATGCTTTTCAGTGAGATTGGTTTCCCCAATTATTAGGCGACAGTCCATCTGAAATAACGTTGTGCTTTGCCTGAAAGCGGGTTACACCCGCGTTGCTGCTGGTACAGATGCAGTTCCACTGGTAACATCTGCTAGGGCTGAATTTCAACCATGCTGTCGTTTTTGTCCTTGTGCAGGGAAAGTGATCCGTTTCAGTCATACAGCTCCTTCAGGCCGATGAATCCGTACGTGCTATTTCATATTGAAAGAATGCATTTTATTTTCCAGAGGCGTCAGTCCAGGGTTCTGCAGAGACACGGTGTAGCACCCCTGTGCACAAATGATGGTGCCCTTAACTGTGCTCTTTTACCCATTTTGCAAAATTACTCAAGTCATTCTGGCTTCCCTAAACTCAGAGCAGAAATGCTTTTTGATACATGATATCTCAAGTGTCTGCATAGATGGGAATGTAGAGAGGAGCAGGGGTTTTTCTTTGAAACTTAGATTTTAAAAGCATCTGAAAGATTCTTTACACATACAGGTACTGCTTCATGGCGTATTTCACGTTAGTCATTTTGCAGTTGTGCTGTAGCACAGCACCTAGAGAAATATAGTAGCAATTGTAGGTGATTTTCCTTCCCTTTTCTTTTCTGTTATTTTCTGTTCCTTTTCATTCCTTTCTCCTCAGTTTAGGGTGTGACTGTACAGAACATTATCCTCTCTGGCAGATGGGAAACAGGATTCCATCACAAGAAAAAATTGTAATGCTGCAGTAGCTATCCCTGATTTGTATTCTAAAAATAATAATTTTCCTAAGCATATGCTGGGAAAAATTGCATCAAAATTAATGGGAAGTGCAACAGCATTTTCTGTGATAGCACGGTCAAACTTTAAGTCCAAA
Source organism: Tringa tobata (assembly GCA_033628505.1). Classification (NCBI taxonomy): domain Eukaryota; kingdom Metazoa; phylum Chordata; class Aves; order Charadriiformes; family Scolopacidae; genus Tringa; species Tringa tobata. The sequence continues at coordinate 1,470,086 of JAHREE010000136.1, forward strand.
TTAAAAAGGACTTTACCATTCAGCTTCTTGTTATTTGCTTTTCCTGCTACACCCACTTCCGCCACTTGGAATTACGATTAAACAAAGAAGTAGCAGAATCAGTTGTGGCCAGAGATTCTTGTGTGCCCCTTCTTTTGCCTTGACTTCCTCTAATTTGTTGCTGGCAGTCTCTGTGAGAACAATTGTAATAGAAGTGGCTTCGGGTTACCGTTTCTTTGAAAAACTTCTGCTGCATCTAAAACTCTTCGTTGCAAGAGTGAAATAGTGAAGTCCAGCTTCTGTTTTGCAAGTGCTGTGATTTTGAGCAGCTCGACTCTGCTGAGAGGAAGAAAGGTGCAGCCGGGGAATTGCCAGTTCAGTTCACAAGATTAAATTCACAAGCTTTGCCCTCCTGAAGATGGGTGACCAGTGGGTCCAAGTGAATGTTTAGACTCCCATTTCTGCACGTTTCTTTTTGTGTCCATGACAGAGTGATCTACAACACGCACTTCATCTTTCGTAAGAAAGCTATCAATTCACTTCTCCAACAAGTCTTTGGGGAAGAAAAGTTTTATTCTTTTCCTAGTACCTGTTGTAAAGCCAGTTTGAGTAGGTAATAGAGTCATAATTTCCAGGTGACTTCCACAGGACTGTGAAGTGCATGTTAGAGAGCCTTTCCATCCACCTCCTCCTGCCTCGGTTCCCTCCCCAGACTGCCGAGCTGGAGAAAGAGACAGAAGAGATAACGGAGCACTGTTCCGTTCAGCTGGTGTCGTTCTGCCTCTGGATCTGCGGGCACAGTCCAACCCAAAGTATCTCTCAGTCTCAGAAGCAGTTTCTTACAAAGGCCAGGAAATGGCAGACACCGGGAGAGCTGTGTGCTCAAAGGGACGAAATGTGCTTTGTGACATGGCAGAGGGTGCAAACAGCAGATGCTCTTATGGTCCCTAGACAAAGTTTTCATTAAGAACCACAATTTAATGTCTTCTGAAGGTTCACTTCACTTCACTGGGGGAAAAATAGCTTTGGTCTTTGTTGAAAAGACGTTTAAATGTAGTGCCATAGTATTGTCACTGATTGAACATCCGAGGAAGGTACGGCAAGAGGGCTGAGAACTAGAACCTCATTCGTGTTGGTTGTGAGACTGATACGGGATCGTTACATCAGCAGGTGAGCAAGTGCCTCAGTGTGGAATTAGCCTCTTTGTGTACAGAAACAGATGGATTTGCAAGCACTAGTTTAGGAAGCTATTTTGAAAATGTGATTAAAAGGTGAAGAGGAAATCATACCCCTTTATGAACATTCTGCTTCGACAGTTTCGTATCTCCAAAGTCTTTCTTCTTTTCTGCTGAGCTAATTAGGATTTCATATAACCTAGTGTCATCATTTAACTTATAGGATATTCATTCTCTTTACAGAATTATGCTATTGAAGCATGTTCTAATCAGCCCGGATTAGTCCTATTGTGTTGAGTATTAGCAGTAGAATGTGTGTGGGGTTTGGGGCGTGTGAAAAGGAGTCAGACTTTAAATGCCAAACCAGACCAAGAGCTATTCTTCTGGTACCCACAACCTGGGATTTATCAACACTGTTGTTTTTTCAGATTGTGCGTATGACTCTCTTATATAAACTATAAATAGAAAAGACACGCAAGCACTGGTGTAACCTCAGTATGTTTTCAATAGATATTTAAATTCTCTGACATTTGCGTAGAGATGTCAAATTCCTCATTATATATGTGAAGAAAATGAGCAAATAGTTTTGTAAGTCACATAAATTATACCATTTAGTTCAAAGTCAGATTTTAAGGTGTTTACTCAATTATGAATCATACAAGTTCTGACAAGTCTATGACAAATACTGCACAAATACTGCAAGGACATAGTTTTTTAAAAAGTTCAGAGAATATTCTTTAATTTATTACTGTTAAAAATTGCTAATATATACCTCATTTAGCATAGCTTAGCTGCAGATAAAAATGTTAATGTGTGCAGGTTAAACCTGATTAAAGCAGCATCAGAACTCAAGTTTATATTACTTTCAAAACCTGTCCATTTCGGCTGAAATATTCCGTTCATTTTGTTGCCTAAAATGTATGCTTTGGAAAGGCCAAGTAAGACTTTGGGATTTGTTTACTTATTTGTTTTGAGAGGTTTATGCATTCTTTTGTTTGAACAATACTTAAACTAAATCATAAGCTGAAATATCACCTGTAAATAATCCTTTCCAAATGAGAGTACATAAGCAATTGGCTGTGACCTGCCTGATCTGTGAGCACGTGGAATCTGACTTCGGAGTGTTTGTGGCGGAGTTGTTTTCTTTATTTTGCTGAGCTCATTGTTGTGCTCCTAGGAAAGAGTGTCCTTTATACGCATGCAGCCTAATTAACTTTGCAGTGAGCTGGCTGGCCAGCCAAGGTCAAGGTTAAGGTAGGAAGCTCTTGCAACTGTGTAGGATCATTCATGCAGACTTCAGAGCAAATAGAAGAGAGAATTCTTTCCTGCAGCCTGGCTGTATTTGTAACACATGCAGTTGAATTAATTTTCAGTGTGAGCATAATGGTATTTATAAAGTAAGATATTGCAACGAAATCCCTAATAATATAGCAGAATTGAAAGAGAGACTGTACTTTAATTCTAAATTATCTGCAAGAGGCAGTAGGGTTTGATGATGCTGTTATTTAGGCAGGTGTTATTACTGTGCAGGGTGCCATGGGTACAGCACAATAAGATGGTTTCTGCTCAGCTCTGCAATTTAATTAGGAGAGGCAAGTGGTGGTACAGAAGGAGCAGTGTGGGCAAACAAGGAGTGGTCAGTGTGAGAGGAACGCTCTCGGCACACCTTCTGCCTAACGCCTGCCAAGGGTCTGTAGGCAAAGAAGTTAAGAAGAGTTTTGTTGCGCGGAGCTCTTTTCAAGAATGAAGATGGTATGGAAACACAGATGTGAAGACTTAATGAGCCTTGATAGAGGCTGACATCTTTGCTAAATCAGAGACGAGAGCTGCTATTTCAGTGTTTAAAGAGATTGATTGAGGAGGTGCTCATATAATGGAAGGATGTGAAGACCATGCAAATAAAGGCAATATTTTTACTATTCCTTTACTTAGATCATATTCGTATTTGTCATACGCTAGTCTCTAGTTGTCAATTATCTGTAAAGATTTTCTTGCTACGCATATATTTTTAAATATCTAGGGAAAATAAAAATGCTATTTTTTTTTTAAATGCTTTACAGTATGTTTAATTGAACAGGAAAAAAACCTCAATAACTAGAAAAACAAATGGTGTCAGTTCAGGATTCAGTTAAACCTGGTATTTATAAAGAACTCTCATTTACAAAGACTACTTTGAGTAGCTTGTAATAGCAGAGCTACTCTGATCATAGCATAGATGAAAGCAGTTGTTCCACTAGGAGTATCAAATTTAAACTAGTCACCTCTGGTTTGGCTTTGAAATATGACAAGAGAATCAACGATTGCTGCTGTTAAAGGTCTGAGGAAGCCTTTGGCTTACTAACAGTCTAGATATTAATAATTTTGAAGTCTCTTCATACCAAGGGACTATTAAGGTGAAACAGTAGCTTTAAATTAAGTACCATCATTCCCTCAGTTTATCCTGGAGGAGAGAAATAATTAGGCTTGTTTATCTGAGAGAAATGAAAGATCAAATTACAGGGAATGCCCCATAACTGACCCTGTGACTAAGTTGAGTTTACCAGAAACTTCATCTTTTTTCAGCATTTTAGCTCCTATTCTTTTCAAGTGTGTTCCCTCTTGCTGTTTAAACTGAAAAATGCCAAACCATGAACTAAATTCGTGTATTTTCATGTTAGCAAAGTCAATGATCCCGTGCTTCAGAAATCATACATCCTCTTTCTCTTCTATAAAAGCTGAAACAATATTGTAGCAAAGATTTTGAACTCTTATATAGAGTACAAACCGCAACCTTTTTCTGTTAGTAGGGTGATATTCTTCTGACTCTTCAGTTTCAGCTACATCCTTACTCTTTTCCTGCTTACTCCAGGTGAAAGGAACACTTTGCTCTGACGGCCAAATCCATGAAACTGCAAAAATGAGGATTTCAGGACTGTAGTGAAATAATTCCCAAATAGCAGAGTGTCGATATAGTTGTCCTGTTAGCTCATCGCTACCTTTTGCCTTGCCACAGGCGATGCATTGGATTGAAGAACTTTGAACGCATTGTATACAGGCCTTGCCAGCACCTCCAGACAGGCTTTAGGATCTATATCAGCTCCTAGCCATATGTTTCAGGGGCAATTCTGCCACAGTTACTGCTAACGGGCACCAATGAGAAGGAAAGCAGAAGAAATTCTAAGGCCTTGGAAGTCATTAATACTGAAAAAACCTTTCTTAAGGAGAGGGTTTCTGATTTCTCTACTGGCTATTTTTATACCCGTTGTTAAGTTTACTAAGTAACTAATTTCATTGATCTTTAAGAATAAAATTCACAAAGCCATTTAAAGAAACTGCTATGATAGCTTTTCCACATTTCCCTGATGAATATTTCACACTTTCATTAGATTTCTTCTGCTTCTATTTCTAGTTAGGGCATGCAACTCATTCCATATTTAAAGACCATTCAGTAGCATAGCTTCAAGCCAAGCAGTGCCCCTGTTTGAGACGAAATAGCTGTGCTGAAAGCTAACTCTGTCTTTACTGTGCAGTACGAGGCTTTAAAGGAAGAGCATCTAAATGTGAGGAAGTATAACCTAGGTGAAGGCACTGAGAGTAAAGAAAAAAACCAACCTTTTATTTCTGATTTTGTCACCTTCTGTGCAACTTGACCAAATGGTTTGATCTCTAATTTTTTTGTTTTCCTTCCTATTTAGATGGTAGGCTGTTTGGGACAAGCTTGATTCTTACTATGTTATTAGATACTTCGATTGTATAAATGCAAATATCTTTATAGCTCCAGGTGTCACATGAGGGATAGGTGTGTTTGAGTAGCTGCAGTGATGGCCCTCCTCTTTAATGGCAGAATAAGATGGTAATTGTAAAACGTGTTGTGTTTTATATGCCATAATTTACATACGCTTGCATGGGTACAAAATGGACTTGCTATTTCATTTATATGAGGAAAAGCACAAGGTAGGAGGATCTGGATATCAGTCTGTAGAAGGGAAAATGCTGATTCACTTACATGTTAAGTCTGATACATCCAGCTTCTTCAGATTCCTCTGCAGACCTTCCCTCTTCACTGTTCCCCAGGCAGTCCCTGAAAACTGGCATTCCCCTTTTTGCTCTGATTGAAGGGGTTTTATGCTTCTTTTTTTTGTATATGCTTCCCAGCTGGCAAAATGAGACAGATGGTAGGATCCTGCAAGTTAATAGTCTTTTGGATATGTGCAGAATATTCCTGTCCAGGCATCCTGATGTGGCTTCCCTGCTTGTTCTTCCAGCACTTCACCTTAAATTATCTTGGTATAGAATTAATGCTAAGCAGACTTCAGTTATACTATATTTCCATATTCTGACATCAATATATAGTCACATATCACCTGTCGTGATTATCTTGCATTACTGATGAGTTAATCCGTCACATACGCTAAGGAGGTTTCTTCGTAGCATCACAAGAGAATTTAAGGAATTTAACTTTATGCGATTTCTTTGTAAATTCTTGTATTCTTTCCTATTGGACTGTAGGGCTGCTGGAAGTCAGGAATAATATTGAACACTGTACAGGGGCCTGTGTAACGTTCTTCTGATGCCTGCTCAGGTAACCTCTGCAGCGACTCATCAGGCAGTCTGAGCTATTTCAGTATATTCACGGGAAATGCTAATAATCAGTAAGAATTCAGTCCAACCCCACAGAATTAAGAAAGTGCTTGATTACTAAAGAGAAAGTTCCAACTTATGTAAACTTACTTTATGCAGTGTGACTGCAAGTCTCACACATTTCTTTTTTGTTAAATTGTGACATGTGGAATTAAACAGTCCAAGAGGGAGAACATTTTCGGCATATTAGGAACTGTTATCTTAGTGCATTTCATCCTCTTCCATTTAGTGTGCTTTTCAGTTTATTTAAAGGATTATGTCATTGACTTTAATTGATATATTTTCACAAACACTGTAATTTAACATCATAATTAATGCTTTTTAAGTGCTTGGAAAATATAAACTTGTATCAGTGTAAAATTATTATTAAGGGCAATGAAATCAATATTATGTGATGATTAATATTTACTGTAGAAACGCTCTCTTGGTAGCAATTGAACATAAGAGGGAAGCTAATGTGGAACTGAGGAGAGCTGAAAAGGTCTGGTTCTTATCAGAAGGTAGGTTTTGCAGTTAGTGCTGTAGTTAGTTTTCCATGCCTTTATACTCATGGACAAAACCGTCACTCACCTGCAGCCCCTGGAGAGCTTCAAGGCCAGTCCTTGTAAACGTATTCACAGCCTGCGCCTCTCACGGAAGTTCCTGAGGTTCACAGCAAAAAGTAATGCTGACTTCCTTCAGTACTGATATTAAAAATGTATTCAGCCTAGAGATGTCAAGTGGAAATTGAAGATGCTAAAAAAAACAGGCACAGCTTGACATCAGACAGACTGAGTTTAAGGTAAAACTGTAACTTAACATCTGTACAGGCAGATGTTGTCCCAGGCTATTTTGAACTTGCTCCTAGAGTCTTAGATCAAGATCCTCCAACATTTATCATATTTAGTACTCGGTAGCAAAAGTAATGGATTTGGTTGTAGCATATATAATTATGCAAAAATTATGTAATTATATATGATTATGCAAAAACAGAATTGTACAAAAAATATGTAACACCCAAAAATTGATTATCTGTCCTTAGAATGAGATGTTTACTATCCATAGAAAACCTTGGAAAGAGCAGGCTTTTGGGGAAGGGGAGGTGAAATCAGCTGTTAAGAAGTGCTGAGGAAGTGTTTGATGCATGTTTGATATCAGCAGACCAGGGTTCCCCTCTGCAGGTGTTCTCATGAAAATGCTTACCTCTTTTCTGTTCCTGGAGAAGAATAAATAAACACAGATAACCAAAAACTCTTGGACATGTTAAGGATGTGTCTTAAGAACTATTTGAAAACAAACCCTCTTAATTGGAAAGCTTTCTAAGTTGTTGCAGAAAGTGACTGTGCAGAAGAGTTAACTGTTTCTTAAACAGTCATTTATTTTGGTGACATTTCCTGGGTTTTTAGCAGGAAAGGCAACTAAAACACAGTCCTAGAAAGCAATGAGCTTCATTTAAGTATTTGTAAGCCTTTTTATGTGTCTTGAGACAGCATAATCACTAAGACGCTTATTATGACCACAGAACAATTTCTATTCACAAGCTAAATAACAAGTGTGAAAAATATGGAAATCAAGAGAAAAAGAGTAAAAATTACAAACTAGATGCTTATTTGTGCACCAGTAGTGAAGGAGAGTCATAGGTGGTGCTAGAACATGTATTGCATCCTGTGGCTGCCGCTTTCCAGATTTGCTAAGCCACGGTGTGGTGGCATGGAGCCAAATATGTCAGATTTTCACCACCTCAGTGTTTCTCAATCAGTAGGGAATCCCCAGTTTATTTACTAAGAAAGATCTCACCTTCCTTTTCAATTAATGCCAAAGGTGTGGAGTTGGAACCGAACAGAATATGATGTTCTTTAATGTTGTATGCCCTCAAGGCTTTCAGTGTATACATACATGTTAACTGATTTAATGTTTCTGTGAATTTTACCCAGAATGAATGTTTCATTTTGTGGCAGTAATTACATAATTTTATAAAAATCCATCATTTAAACCCCAAGCTGTCAACTCCACGACTTTCCATACAAATTCAGAAGTTAGTTTGTTATGTGGCATACAAAGCCAGTTTTGTTCTAGACACAGTATGTCCTCTTAGCTGGAGAGGATGCTCTGCCAAGAAATGAAAAAAAGAGAAAGATACATGTGGTGCTGAGGAGGGGAGTGGGAGTCCTATGAAATGTGTATCTTTGTTAATGCTTAAGATTTTTTTGACACAATTAAAAATAACTCTTTACTTTCTACGTAGGGCAAGAAGAGAACATGTGTTTCATTATTGCAAACCCAGATTCTGCGGCAAGCTGAGATTTATGCACATCAAAGAGAGATGCCTGTCCGGCGTTCCTCAAAGCCAGGCAAAAAAGTGTTTTGCCTGGGAGTCAGGGTGTGGCATTTCAGCCAAAGCTGGAGAATCAGGTCCATCCCAGGGTGATGCACAGAAATGTCCTGGTCCCGTCAAGGGGTCGGTCTGCCCGGGTCCATGAAGTGCTGCCCTGTGCCCCGAGCAGCCCCAGTCTCCCCTGGAGACCACAAGGCCAGCCGCTAATTAGAACACAGATCCTTTTCAACAGTGACTTACATGGTCCCTGGGAGTTCAAGCCCAAAATTTAATGACAGCTTATCTACATGTTGTTGGCACACAGTTCAAAAGTTAGCTTATTATCTGGCATAAAAATGTATCTTTGTTTTGGAAAGTGTATGTCCTTTTAGCTAGAGAGGACGGTCTGCCAGGAACGGGCACGGCAAACCGGTGACGTTTACCAGGGGAACTGGAAAGTGGTGATAGAATATTGCCTCCTGTCCAAAGCTGTTTAATATGCGCTGTCGCTATCGACTCATGGTAATGATTTTGAGCCAGTTCAGAAACAGTTTTCTTCTAACTCCCTGTGGCAGGATGGAACCAGAAGGAAGTGAACATTTTCAAGAGGAATTGCCATGGAGGTGTTCATCTATGTATATGATTTTAAAAAGATCACTTTAGCCAGTAAATTTCTAGAAGCATATTAGAACAAAAGTTACATTGATGGAAACTTTTTGATGGGAATAGAAGTTAAAATTTGATTAGTGAATGCGTTCCTTAATTTGGCTGAATGTAATTTACTTCACTGCTGCAGACACCTTGGATTAAGGCCAAGCTGCAAATGGAATTGGCGTTGATAAGTCTCATCACCATCAATAGCATCATCTCCAATTGGAGAGTGATAGTTAGAGCACTAATATAAACAGTAAAACTGATCACAGCACAACTTTGGATTCCGTCCTGCTCTTACTGAATTCTAGGGCAACACTCCTATTGGCTTCAGTAGCGGCAGGAATGGGTCCAACTGAACTATCTGACAGGAGTATTTTTCCTTAACTCTCTACTGGCTGAGCAATGTCAGCAAATTGTTAAAAACTCGGATATGTAATTCAGAAATCTTCACAATGCTGATTCAGACACTGTCTGCTGGCAATAACAATTTATGACCAAGACAATATTCACTCCTTCAGATCTATCATGAAAAATTATGCATGTTTGATGCAAGGTTTTGTCCTCAGCTTTCTCTTTCCCTAATAGTCTTTGAAATTTATAACCTTAAGACCACACCTAATGTTGAATTACTCTGTTATTTATTCAGATATTAGAGATGTTAAATTCATTTTTTTTCACAGACCACAGTTTTTCAAAAGAGTACTTAGAAGGGATTTTTAAACTACAGCAACTATGTGTTGCCATTAGCAGAGTTTCAGGCAAAAATACCATGTTTTTGCCTTTTTGATGTCAAGGCTAGGAATGCAGGATGTGTTATGTATCTTAGGAGCCTGTAACAACATAAAAATGTCTGAGAATGATACCTCCTAGATTTCTAGTGTATATATGGAATATATTTCATACCACTGTTTCTTATTTGCAATAAGATTTGCTTGTTTGGGTGTCGTGGACCCCTCTGTGGAGAATGCTGCACATGCCAGGAAATTCATGGCCCCGTGCAGGGGTACGGGAGGGGAGTGAGCTCTGCTACTTCCAGACCATATGAAATAGCGTGTTTATAGTGGCTGCGTGCTGTGCCGTCCTGGCTGGTGCCATGGAGAGGTATTTAAGGGTGTGGGTCACAAGTTTATGGCTCTTGCTCCCTGGCCAGGCAGAGGACCTGCGCACACAGTTAGGCAGAAATTGTTTCTGGCTTTAGTTAGACCAGATTGCATGCGGCTAGAATACAAATTCTATTTTGGCTAGAATACAAATAAACTTAATGTCAACTTTCCAAAGTATGTGTGCTCCCATTTGAAGTTGGATTTTACTTTTAAATGTAAAGGTAGTAATGTCAGACTTTTGATGAGGAACTTTGTCTGTCAGCTGATGCTATACAGTACAAAACTGATTCCACATTATCTGTATATGGATAAAGTTGTTTTTCTATGATACCAGTTAAAATATCAGTTCTCATTCTATATCTCTTTTATTATTTCTGGATTATATCCTTTGGAGCAGAAACAAGTGAAACCTGAGGTAGGGTTCCTGTGTAGGAAAATTCTTCCGTCCTTCAGTTTTGTTTGAATTTGTGTATGTCTGTGTAGGTTTTTACTTCAACTTGACTCGGTTTTGGAAAAGACCTGAAACAGATTTTGTTTTTGTTATTGTTACTGACCCTAGAAGAGTGTATAAAATGAAATTATTTTCCAAAATTTGACAGCTGAAAAAAAGCTTCTCCTTGAGCAGCAGAAATGCTGATCGGTGATTTTCTGTGAGTTCGTGCCTGACTGCCCTGTGCCTCTTACTGCCACAGCCTTCCCCATAAGACAGGAGCCTCCAAATTGTTTGCTGTTCACAGCTGCTTTCTCCTCAGTGCTCTTCTGGCTTCCTGTCTACTGTCAGTTGGATAGAGATGGCAGGTAGATAAGGTGATAAACCAAGTTTGTTTTCCTAGGAAACCTAGAAGAGTTATGAACAGGCACTATTATTTGGAACAGGAAGGCTGATTAAGATAATCAGCATTGCCAATCCCATTTGGCACTAGCTATTGTTTAAATATCATCAACAAAGCATATTGTAAATGAGCTTGTAAGAGGAAGCAGAGTAGTCATGTTGTCATCATTTCACTGGAGGCTGTTAGTTGTCAGAAGATACATTCGTCAGATCTTGCTTTTACTTCATCTGGAAAGATCCGTTTGGCATGATAATCAATTAACATTGTGTAGTTCCAGTGTCCTTCCAGGTTGCAATTCTGCTCTCTGTCACTAAAACATGCAAATGGCTTTTTAATTTAAGTCAGAAAGATTTCTGTACAGATTTTCCTCAGTAAACTCAGAGTTGGCAGTGGCAGTCAAAAGTGTATTTTGAGATGAAATAAAAAAAGTTTAACTGTACTTTGATGACAGAAGGAATATCCCTTCAGGACTGTTTACCTTTTTTTATTTCCATTAATTTTCTTTCTACAACTTGCTGCTAAGCACAAGATTGTTTTAATATTAAAAATACAATTTTTAGATGAATGCAAAGGATGTGGTGTAAACTATTAATAGGTTTAAGGAATTACAGAAACAAAATTCCACTTTGAGCTGTTTATCAGAATGAAGATATGTTTGTGGCGCTGTTGATATCTGGTATTTATTTTGCTCTAGCTAAAAAAAAACAGTGTGAGCTTTCTGCTAGAGGGTATTTCTTAAATATTACTGTTACCATGGTTAATGCAAGTTGACAGGATCTACAGTTGAGGGGCAAGTCATACGGAGCCTGCGTTCAAGGGTTATGTTTTGGCAGGCAGAGGACAGGTTGGAAACCCTTCAGCAGAATGATGATGTTTTGCTGCTCTCAGATACAGGTTGGTGCCAGGTCTGGACACGAACCGTCCATAGATCCCCACTGGGCAGGTGTCTGAAGTGCAGTGTGAAAAAATGGTCGTCGTAAAGGCAAGCTGTATTCCAAATGACATTGGCAGATATTGGGGCAAAGACTTCTCCAGAAGCATCCTTTGAGGAATGTGTGCGTGTGTGTCTTTGTAGGAGCAGAGGAAAATTCCGCATGGCAAAGGTGACTGGTGGTGGTATTTAATTTCAAGACCATACACAAATGATTTCTAGGCTCTGTGGGCTGCTCTTGCTGTCTGAGAGAGCGGAATAGTGTTCACACATGGCTTAACTACGTTTCCAGTCTGGCAAATCTACGTTAGAAATTTTTTTGTTGGTCTGCGTCTGAACATTGTTCTGCAACTGTTTGTGAACTTTCCTATGGGTGGGACGCTGAGCTGTAGCCAAGGACACCTGGTTTTTCTTTTTTAATCATGGAATTAGCTCTGGCGTAAGGAATTAAAAACTAGCCTGCAGTGGAGCTGGGAGCCTGTCAGGGAAAATGTGGTGGAGAGGTTGGTGTATTGTATTGCCAGCAGTAAAAGCTGGAAGCTCTTTGCTGCAGGCAGGGATTTGGTCTGCGGGGGCTGCACCCTGGGCCTGTTCAGAGCAGGGTCAGTGAGAGCCACCCCTACCGAGTGCCCCGGGCCAGGCTCGAGTCCTTGAGATCACAAATGAACCGAGCCTTCTGTTCCCGTTTTCCAAACTGCCTTTCCTAAAACAGTACAGGCCTTCTCCACCCTGCTTTCATCCTCAGCATTGGGCTCATTACTTCTATTTGCCCTTTGTTCTGCTTAAGTGATCCCCGCCAGGACTGCAACACAACCAGGCAAGCCGAGTCCTAAAATTACTTGCAGGTAACTGGGTAGAGAAGTCAGCATAGGGGAGCATAACACCAGAAGAGGGTGACTATCAAGTGTAGTAAGGAATGTAGTAAAAGAAAGGGGAAAACAATTAGGAACATATTGATTTAAGGGAGAAAATGCAAAGAGGAAAGCCAAGACTGACAGTGAAGCGTCCTGCCAAATTTTTCCTGCTGGTGAAGCCAGCCCCCCAGACAACATGGAGCCAGTAATTATTCAGCTGCTAAATGGGGGGTAGATGTTCAGAAGGCTGAAGGAGAGAGCTCTGCCTTCAAAGTAATTTGGAAGCAATATTGCAAATAGTGTACCTGTGACTAGAAAACATATCCTAGAGCGTAATATCAACATACCTAGAAAACAGGTATTTCAGTTAGGATGGGCTTGGAACGCAAATGGATTTCTTAGCTAGTTTACATGAGTGGAAAATACCCCAATGTGTAATACTGGCACGGGACCACAGTTTGCAAGGAGCATTATGTTCTCTTACTCTTCCTACCTGTGACATAGACCCATTGGGAGAGGTGGTAGATACAGGCACAGCTTTGTGGACTTGAATTTCTTGGGATACATTGCAGTGTTGTTACTGATATTGCAGGTTTTTAAATTGCTTTTCTTTATTTTCTTGAGTGAGGAGGCCTATATCTGTAGAATTTCTCATGTCTGACTGATTTTAAGAACTGCATTAGACAGTGTACTATGCCTGTGCTTAAATAAAACATCAGCTAAATCTTTGTGCAGTCTAATTGGGGAGAGGTTGGGGAGAGATTGCTGATTATTCTTTAATATCCTAATAAAACCTTTTGGCGTAACTGTGGCTTCTAGTTTCACTCAATTAAGTGAACAAGTCCTGAGCATGCACAAAGACCTGTGTTAAACTTGCAGATAGACCTGAGGAGAAATTAAAGGCAATGAAATGAGACTAGCTACTGCCAACAAGGAATTAAAACTGAAATATAATAAAACCCACAACCTGTCAGACTGATTTTTTTTTTTTTTTTTTTTTTAAATTAGGCATCTTAAATGGAGTAGTATCGGCTCCTTTTATTTTTCTTCTCCTGCGTCTCCTTGCAGTATTTTGTCTCAGTATTTTGTATGGATCACGTGCCAGGCACTTCTGTGCCTTCTGCGCTTGCTCTAATTCTCCATCTCCTGTGGAACAGGGAGGAGTGTTGGTCCTTGGTGACTGGAGGTGGTGGTGAGAAGCCGGGAGGAGCAGGCAGGGGCTGGTGGCATGTCCTGGGGAGGAAGGGGCTCTTGTCTCTGACCAGACCCTTCTGCTGGTAGAAGGTCCCACGGCAGGACCCGGCTTGGCGTGCGCTCACAGAGGGGACACCCCACAGCGAGTTGTCCCTCTGAGATGACCAGTGTCTCTGCAGATGCTGGCTGCCTGCAGGGACTTGTCGATGCTCACCATTGCCTGGGATCTGTCGAAATTCTGAGTTCGGTTTTACATCATTTCAAGAACATCAAGTCTCGCAGCTCCTGTCCTCCTACAACTCTAGTAGCTCTTGGAATTTGGTGCCCCACTTTGGCATTTCTCCGTTTGATTTTACTGACTGCTCACTTCTCTTTTCTTCTGCAGCAGAGTGAGTACGCTCACACTCCTGGGCACAATGGGTGGCCCTTCAGATGTTGAAGTGTCCACAAAGAAAAATAAAAATAATTATGCATTAATGAAGCCTGGGGGAAATGGAGACAATGAATTTCTGCTGTGCTATTTCTGTACCTCAGTGCTTGTCAGGTTTGTAATTTCTGATCTGCAGTCTCTCCCGTCTGTGAATTTATCTGCCTGGCAATAGCAGGTGACAAATAGAAAGTTTACAGCTGAGAACACCCGGGCAAGTTTTCTTTAGTATTAAAGTTTAATAACTTTAAAATGAGGTGGAGTTTTACATAGCCCTGGCCTAGTGAGGCTGGAGAAGGGCAAGGTGATTCCTAACAGACCATATGTCACCATCTTGGGTTTCATGATAAAAAACCCATGTTTCCAGGGTAAAGAGCACATCAGAGACAATTTTGCTGTTCCTGAGTGAATGAGATGCTCTTCGGTGTCCAGAAGGCAGTTTCTTTAGCCTTTCCAGAGGAGTTTTTAAGTACTGTGAAGTAAGCAGCAGAAACAACCATGAGTAAGAACAATGTTTCCCTTAACATCTAAACTAATCAACCAGCTAAATTTCCAGTTGTGTAACTAAATTTCAGGTGTTCGGTTCACAGGGAGGCTTGGGAAAATAGGGGAAAGCCCAGAGAAATACTGGTAAGAGGTTGTTAGAAGTGCTTGTTTGACCAGTAACTACAAAGTAATCTCTTCAGTGACAAGGAGCGCAGTCCCTCCCAGAAGAGCAAAAATGATCTGGTAGGAATTTTGTCATTGCAGATATCTAGACGAATTTCGTGTGCTGAAGGGGAGATTAGCACAGCAGCCTACAGATCCATGAGATGTTTCCCAGGGGAAAAGGATTGACGAGGGCAACACTGACATCTGATAGCTTTTGACTGTTGGATGTTGATAAACATTAATCATTGAAGAAGCTTCCATGAAAAATCAAAGTTTTACTTTTATATAAAACTTATAAGATGCAAATCTACAAATACAGTAGTTTTATAAGTTCTGTAATGCTTTATTATTCATATAGTGTATAACATAATAGCATATAGGTCAGGTAGCATATAACATATAACAAATCCTAAACGACTTGATATAGTGTGAAATTTTTGGTGTTTGTCTCATGCAAATGTTATCCCTCTTCAGGAACCTGTGAAAAGCATAAAAGCGGAAATAGAGGAGGTGCAGAGAGTACTCTGTAAAGGGGAGAAGGCTTCTGAGCAAATCCTTTCCTTACAGACAATACTGCATTGCCACAATTCATTAAATGCCAAAGTGCAGGGGAACCAGGATTCTTCCCAGCTCTGAATTTAGCCACCGAGCAGGAAATTACTGTCTCTTTGTACTAAAACTTGCATCAGCAATAACAAATATAATAGGAAGCGCTAATTAGTTTCTAGCATCACGTCCTTTTTTTCCTTTATTTTTGAAGTTTGGTTTGGAGCGAGGAGAGGGAGCGTAGGGCATCTCATCAATCTGGTGCGGAGCAGGTCTTCAGAATATTTCCCCGGAATGTTCCGAGAGACGGTTTGTTGCTCGGGGTTTGCCGGGGACAGGAACACCGCTGTCGTTGTCGCATTGCAGGAACTTTCCCAAGGTTCTCTTTCTCCTGCTTCTCCAATAAAAAAGGTTTCTGGTGACGAGCATCACTGGGGAAACCGGCTTCAGTGCTCAGGGCGAACAAGTCATCAGGTGAAGGCACGGAGCCTCGCGGTAGCGTTGCTTCACCGCTTCGGTACACACCTCTGCCACGGCACACGGGGAACCAGCTGGCCTTAGTCGGTGCTATAATAATTCCCTTGCTGCCACGGTCAAAATTATAGTGTCTGCAGTATTCCTTCCAGATACTCATCAAAATTTGAGAGCGTGTTCTTGCCACAAGTCTGAGTCACACCCTCAGCGTGGCCGAGAAAGGGTTAGTCAACAGTCTGAAGCCAGAAAGTACACGCTGAGGTCCGGAGCAGCGTGAGAAGAGGCAGAACGGCAGCAGGAGGGTAAGAAGTGCCATTCAGCACCTCGGTGGAAGGACATGACTTGTAGGATGGAGCACTAGGAAACTGTGGGATTGCCCTGGATTATCTGGGCCTGCTGTTCTTCGCTCAGGGCCATGTGGCAGCCACGGTGACAGGTCAGCGTGGAGAGCTGAGGGCGGCTGCAGCGAATACAGAGCAGGACTGGTGAACCGAGGCTGTATTTGCCTTGTGAGATAATGTACGGATAGAAAAGTCAGAGGGGGAAGAGGCGAGGTGGAGTCTGTGGAAACCTGGCAGTGGCAACACCTCTCCGTGCTAAAGCACTGCGGGGCGGGAACTGTTTACCCATAAATCCACTAAGTCTCACTGACACCCCGGTGCTGCCGGGGACTGCTTCTGGGAGAAGCACAAACCTTTCCAGGATTTCTTTCCGTTCCTTCAGCAAGCTGCTTCGCTAGTCTTTCCTCAGCCCACCCACTACACTGCCATCCTTTACGTGATCCGCTCGCTTCCCTACCTCTCTCTGACCTATTTTTGCTGTTATGAGAATTCAGTTGATTAATCAGTTGGGGAGAAAATGAGAACAATGTCTTGATCTTGAACTCCTGCTCACATATCTATATTAGTAAGTCATGGATAAATAGATGTTGAGTACTTCAATTAGGCATTCTTCCCTTTCCTACCACCTTCTGTTTCTCTTCAGGTTTTAATCTCTGTGGCTTAGAAAATGCCAGCAGACTATGGGGATTGCCAGAAACTAATAATAATTAAAATTCCTTGCTATAAAAAGCAGTGTACGCTGTTTGAGCTGAAAGCATTAGAACACTTTCCAAGAATTCCAGCATATTAAATTCTGCTGTGACATTTGACTTATAGCACGGTAATTTTTTTCTCTGCTTCAGCACAGCATAATGACAGTAAGTCCCAGTTTTGTAAATAAGTTCCCACACAAATTCTTCATGAGATCGCATGTGGGAGTTCACATAATCAAAAAGGAATGTTCCCCTCTTCTTCATGTTTCTTTACAAACCTGTCTCCATTATTTAAACCAATGTCAGATTTTCCTCAGAGACAGGTGTCTACCTGCCAGAGCTACCAGATCTGTGCTCGGTTACCTATATTGATGTTCAGAAGTGCTGCGTTCTTAATTGACCTCATTGATAAGCAGATGGAGAAAAAAAGAAACAACCTTTTGTAATATTCAACAGCATGATGCAGTTGCTGTAGTCGATTGGACTGGCTAATTCAGGGTGCTTTGGTGGCAACTGCAGCCTCAGAACTGGCTCAACTAGTTGCATAGGGATTCCCCAACCGGCGTGTTGACATGAAAGCAGCGCAGCGG
Organism: Tringa tobata; assembly: GCA_033628505.1. Lineage (NCBI taxonomy): Eukaryota > Metazoa > Chordata > Aves > Charadriiformes > Scolopacidae > Tringa > Tringa tobata. Next base: position 1,487,443 of record JAHREE010000136.1, read on the forward strand.
CCTCCATCCCCGGGCTCTGACTGAGGCTCAGATGGCAGAGGTGGAGCAGAGAGGGCAGGACCTCAGCTCAGGTCTGTTCTCTGGAGTCTCTGCTCTGCCGGATCCTGAGAAATGCCATTAAGGTCCTTACCAATGTAGTTAAATTTGAAATTGTACTGATCTGTTTCTGAATGATGCTGGAGACTAAACTTCAGGGGTAAAATGGGTAATTTAAATCCACTTTCCCCACCATCAGTGATGTGTTGGCACTAAACCTATACTGTAGCTATGAATTTATTTTTATATGCCTAGGGCTCTATAAGCAAAATCTGCGTCACTCAACTAATGTAAGAACGACTCCTTTTAGTTTATTTCTCATGTACAGGACAAGAAATCTGTCCCTTTTTAGTGACCCGTCTTTGATTAATGAGCGCTTCTTGCGTATTTGTGACAGATTGTTTATACTTGGATATTAGCATCACCAAAGGAGAGCTGTGTCGGAAGGGAGACATTCCATCTGTGAGGTGGTTCCCTCCTCAGGGCTGGCGTTCCGCTCCGAAACCGCCCGCCTCCTTCCCAGAGCCCGGGCTCTGGCCAAACTGGAACTGCTGGGCACTGGCACGCCGGCGCCTTCCCAGAACAGGGTCGAAGGCTCTGATCCCTGACTGTGGCTCTTGCACCAAGGCACAGTGGAGGCGTCTCAGGCTCGTTAAAGGGAACGTATTGCCAATTTGGATTTGAATTATAATTTAATGATCGTTTGCGGTGTCACTCACATTCAGTTTTGGTGGTGTAGTTGTTCTGTCTGTTCCACCCCCACTCTGAGGCAGTTTTGTTATGATCGCTCAGAAGGGTGTTTTAATAAATTCCTGCTGAGATTGATCTGGGCTACACGGGCAGCTGGAGCTGGAAGGAGCGGGGGGCACTGCGGGTGTCTCTGTGTATGCCCAGGGTACCGACACCTCAAACGTTAGCACCTGAGTTTCCTTCTTAGGAGTCTGCAGAAAAGAAATAATCATGAAACTTTGCACTGAAATGAAGTATGTTTAGAAGCAAACAGAAAATGTTTAAAGAAAATAGGTATTCATGTGATCTGAATGCTTAGTTGTGGTACCAGTGGGAACTTTCTTTTTTATTTTTTGTTGTTTTTTGTTGTGGAGAATTCTGCATAACACACTGAATACCTTGAGGTTAAAAGCTAGTGTGATCTCATTCTTCACCCCATATTCTCTTAGCATCAAAAGCCATAGAATTTTCTTTGTATTCCTTGGTATTTTTTCAACCCATATCTCCCGTTATTAAATTTTTTAAAGATTATTTTATTCCATCTTGTCATAAGAAAAGACAAAAATAAAGGGCATATCTATTTAACCCAATGGAAGAAAGAGAAAGAGAATGGAAAACAAAGACAGAAGGGTCATTCTCAGCAATTAGACACCTCTTTCTCCAGTAACAAAGTAATTGCCACTTATGCAAGTGAATTCAAACCAATGGTAGCATTATTGTCAGAGCTTTGACCACACTACAAAATAACCTTTTATTTTCTGTGGGCATGTCCTTCATAATTCTGTTGCATTTTAGATTTTCATATTTAATGGCAGTTCCGACATCTTCATGTGCTGAAACTAACACATCAGTATTTGTTCTGCTTTTCTACTTTTTCGGATGCATACATGCTCTATATAAAATGAAAACAAGGAGACATGCTAGTGCTTCTTTTGTATTGTCTGTTCAGCTTTGGATACTGCACAAGCGCCCTATAAGGTGCTGTGACATATCAGTTACTTATAAATGACTTATGTGGTTCTGGTATTACAGTAGGAGTCATGTGGAAAATGCCATGACCATCTGCAGAGTGGAAATCTGGAAAGACTGTAATACCATGTACAGCATCCATTCCTTCCCCACGGCACTGAAATCGGCCTGAAGGTTGCGGGTTTACCTTACATATGGAGTTTTATTTTTCAGGTTATGCGTGTAGTTTTTATAGCTTCTTTTGGTTCCGACAGTCAGTCAGTCAAAGAAATACATTGTCTTACTGAGGGGTAAAGGTTGATTCTATTTTTTCACTTAGCTCAGCGGGGATTCCAGCTTCCTCCTGTCCTCCTGTCTGCTGCAGAGACATGGAGAATTCCAGAGGACTTGCCAGAGTCCAGGACAGAATTCCCGTGATATGCTTGATGTTAGGAGGCCTGTGTTTCTCCCGCTCCAGCTCGTGTGGTAGGAGGTCTGCTGAGGACAAGAAGTATGCTTGTAGCATTCTGCTAATTTTCAGAAGGAACTGCCGTAACCCAAGGCACGGACAGTGTACGGGCAATGCAGATACGACTTAAAGTCACTTTTACCTTCCCCTGGGCTGCACCTTCCAGACGAAATGAAGTGCGGGATCTGCCTAAGGAAATATGGACAAATAAAAACTTAATTGTAGTTATTCAGGGTCACCTGGTGAGCAGAGGACTGGAAAGGAAGGACAGCCTTGAAATTCTTTGATTCTACTCCTGCACTCGGTGAACAAACTTCCACAGAGCTGCTGTAAGGCTCTCCTCGTTAGTAGACTGCATAAATAACTGGCTGCTGCCTCGTACCTTTATTTCCAGCTGTCCGCTCCTTTAAAAGACGACTGAAAATGAGTAAATGGCACCCTGATAGTCTTCTCCTTCCAGACAGCTGCAGCGGGTGCTGTGCTGCTGCAGACGGGGGAGAGGGACGGTGGCGGGAGCCCTCGCTCCGAGCAGCATCAGCGAAGAGCTGTGGATACGGGGCAGAGCTGTAACCCCCTGGCTCTGAACTCCTTTGGATCGGGATCCCTCTGTGTGCAAGGAATGAGTGACGGAACCCCTTCCTCTGGAAAAGCACAGGGACCTCTGGTTTAGAATAGAATTTATTTTCAAATGGAGGCCTTCCCAAAATATCTTTGTTTTGCTCCGGGATTATTGCCAAAAATAAGTTTTTGTGACATTTTGTAAATGTACCTGCATCCTTAGATAACGTTATTTTTGTTGTTGCTCAAAACTATTGACAAAAACAAATAGAAAGAAGGAGGTATAGACCCTATCAAAGCAAGTGCAGGCAGTTACATAGCAAGACAAAAGGAAAATGACAGAGATGGTGAAAGAAAAGCTGGATTTGAAATGCAGCAAAAAGTACTGTCTTGCAAAATTCATTCCAGCATGTGAGTTTGCTGCAGTGGAGAAATGTGATTGAAATGCTCATCTTCAGGTCCAGGTGAAGAGAAGTTTACAGGCATGGCGTGAAGTCGGGAGGTTCTGCAGGAGGTTAAAGGCAGTCAAGAGTTGGAGGTGGCTGAAGCAGCACGGGTGAGAGAGGGACTCCTCTGCAGGGATCAGGAGAAGCATCAGGCAGAAGGTGGCTGAGGGTAGACTGAGCAGAGGAGGACATCCGTGTCTAAAAATCAAAGTTGCAAAGTGCAGGATGTCAACGAAATGTTATCAAGATGTTTCAAATTCTGTTTGGAGATAAGAGAAGAAACTTGTGAATGCAGTAAAGAAATGTTTACTGTAATAAATAGAATTTATATAACACATCCATCACAAGATCTTGAAGTGGTTTGCAAAGGCACTTACGTATTTTATTTTTGCTTTTTAGATGATCAAACTGAGCAAATTAAGTGACTTGAGCAGTTACACAGGAGGTCAGTAGCACAGCCAAACCACTGATCAAGAGCCACTGCATACAGTAGTAAAAGATGCTAGAATATGCTCTTTCATGGAAGGTTGCTCTTCATCTCACCGCTGACATTTCTGTGTAACCAAGCCACAACAACGCTACGCTACTGTATCATCATACCTGAGTTCAGAGCATCACAAAACTATCTCTAAGCATCAGAAACTGATGTCAAATATTTATCAAGAGAGCTTGTGATTTCTCTTTGCGTTTTGTCTGCATTTCACAGCATATTATAAGTGGCATGTCAGTAAAAAATAGATTCAGTCTTGCCAGCAACTGAAAGCAAAGGAAGCGACGGTAGTTGGCTCCCAGCAATGTTCTCTTGGGAACAAGTCTGAACTGAGGCAGCTTTAGGGCTCTTTAGTTAAATTAGAGTTTTCCTTCAGTCCTCTACGTGATGGGGTTGTTCTTTTAAGGACACCACCATTTTGCAAACATCTAAAATAGATGAAATACCCTCTTAGGAACCAGGCATCTCCTTGTACTGCCTAGGTAATAGTAGATACCCGTACACAATGCACAGAAAATACCTCTCGGTACCACAGGAAAGAGAGCAGAAACATTCCATAAGATATGAGAGGAAAATTGTCTCTAGCTGGTAAGTTTTTATCTTTAAGGCACAAAAGTCTTGGGGGACATAACAAAAAGCCACAGATAAAAAGAAGAAAGGCCGGTTGTGGCTGTCCTGGTCACTGGGGTTCCAAGGCAGAGCTGGAATACCCCTGCACCTCTTGGTCCTCTCTGGTGCCCCCTGTTCCATAGCGCTGCAGGGGGCTGGGTTTTGAGGCTGTTCATGTGATTGTTTCAGTTGTTTGAGGCTTTTTCCAGAAAACTTGTCTTGTGCCCGTATTTTGTTGTAAGTTATCTGCCACTTTTATTACTGTACTGGATTCAATTTGATCTGTAGATTAACTTTACATAGATGAAAGTAGACCCGGGTACCTTCCAGTCCCCAAAACAACTGTTTCCCACCTTCCAGCCTCTCATTTTAGCATCACCTTTTTGCCGATTCTCCTGTATTTCCTAGTCATTATCTCTCTGAGATGTGGAGCGGTGTCTTTGTAGGCATTATCATGACACCAGAAGTGCTTCCTGCGTGTGGCTGTTGGCAACTGGAAAATGGTGCTGATTGTCCTGGATGAACAGATAGTCATAGAAATGGTGAAGTCAAGCATCGTGATTTATTGCCTTCCAGTAGCGCTCAGTCCCACGGTCCGTGGTGCTGCAGTCTCAAACCCCGCGTACCGGAGAGATGAACAGATCTCTCAGCAAGAAGATGTGGACTTACTTGGAAAGGCTCCAATGTGGAGCAGCCACAGCAAAAGGAAGCAAGAGTGGTTTAATCACGGGATGATCATGCAGCAGTGACTCACTGATCATGGGTGGGTTGCTGCCCTCACATATCCAGAGCCCACCAGGAGCGTTAAGTGTGGACGGGCTTTGGCGAGAAACAGAGAAGTGCCCAAGTTGTTCGTGCAAACAGTGAGTCCTTTTTTCTGTAGCTATCAAAAGAGTTGTCTCCTTGGATGCCTGATCATGAGGATGGCAGTACTCTCACTGTTTTGCTCAAAGCTGTAAGCAACCTTCAGTAATGTGGATAGTCAGAAAATATGCCAGACTTATGCAGTGGCCCTTAAGGAAAATTACTCACTGGAGCCATTTATACCAGCTTATATTTGCAAGGAACAAAAAAAGATATTTTGGTCTAACATTATGGATCTTAAATCCATGAAAGCAAAAATACTTAAAGTGCCTATGTTTGCATATTGAACCATGCTTAAAGGATATAAAATATCAACAACAATTTGCTGAAAAATCTAGGTATAGATAAAGGTGGAAGTAAAAACAGTTGCATCTTAGTTGATTGTTTTCTAGCTTCTTTTGGTTCCTGACTCTAGCAGTCATTTACTGAGTTTTGCATGTAAATTATTTTGTTTTCACAGTAACTTTTAAAGACAGTAGAAATTCTTATATAGGTGTGCACAGTGCTGACCTGCTTTTGTAACTCTTACAGTATCTCTTCAAAAAAGGAATAAAATGTAAAAGCACACAGTTTGCCAAATGGCAGTAATGTCTCCTGTCAGACAGTAGAAAGGGGAGAAAAAGGTATAATAAAGCTCACTGCTATTACTTAGGAAGCTTAAAAAAGTTACCTCCACTGGAGGTGGAAAATACTTTAGGAAGCTGGTTAGGGAGGTTGAAAATGTGCAGAACATAAAATTAATATTCTACTGTAAAAACAAGCTAATACAGAGGTGCAAAATCTGCAAAATTCTAATTTTCACTAGGAAGAAGCAGTAATCATAGAATTGTGGAATCATTCCGGTTAGAAGGGACCTATGGAGGGCTCCAGACCCCTCTTGGGGCAGGTCCAGCTCTGAGGCCAGACCAGGTTGCTCCAGGCTGGAGCCAGTGGTCTTGAAAATCTCCAAGGGTAGAAGGAGAAATGGAGGTGATAATATGAAGAAATTAAAAATCAGTTTGTACTTTACAATGCAGTGTAGCTTTCAAAAAAGCCTGGACTGTCTGCACTGTATCTGTAAGAATTTCATACTGGGGAAGAAAGTGACAACAGGGGAACCTGTCCAATCCCCATACTTGGCCAGTACATAATAAGCTATAATTACCTGCCTCGCTGAAGTAGCAAGCACTTTAAGACACTCAATCAGGAGAGAAAAAATTGAAATGAAAATATCAACAACTGAATGTGTGAGGTGCATGAGTTTTTAAGAATGGCTACCAATATTTGGCTTAATTTTGTCTTTTTCAATTACAGTTTTACAGCAGTACTGTGTATTTATGTACCCCCAGTTAATTTCTAAAGCACATAAAAAGCTTCTTCAAGTGATTAATTTTGCCATAGCCCCCATTGATGTTTGACTGATGTAGAGAGGTGACGTGATTAACCCAGGGCCACCGACTGTCCCCGTGGCAGCTGGGTGGTCGGACCCAGGTGTTTGTGCTTTCTGGATCTCAGCGTCTCCTCCATAAGGAGGTGACAGAGCTGAGGACAAGAATTCTCTGTGAACAATGAATACTTTCTTCTAAAAAGGTCCCAGAAAATGCTTGGAAGAGGACTGTTGAAAAGCAGTATGCTTCATGCTCTGTATTTTCCACTTTTTCTTCAGATATGTAACATAGCAAAAATGAAGAACCTAGTAAATGACCTTCCTATAAAGAAACCCAAAAACTAGAAAAGAGAAATGAAAAAGACCAGCTTTTAGGCCATTTTCAGAGCTGGAGGGACCTGAGGCTGGTGCAGTCCAGATTTTAACATCTGTATCCTGCTGCTGCTAAAACATGGGTGTAGTCACAGTTGTTTGCCCTTTCGTTGCAAAGTGGAGGTTCATAAACATCCTTGACAATAGGAGCAGGTATGATTTAATCACAGCTGTTACCACAGACAGGACTGTGCCAGTTATGTTTGCATTGCATTTATATTTACAGAAACAAGTTTGTTCAGAAGAACATTATCTGTCTGTGAATCTGTGCTTACATCAAAGTATGTCTATTAAATACTTCTTCCATATAGCAGAGAATGGAAATGGAAAGATAACATCACAAATTAAATATTTGTTTAAAACATTGAAAGAAATGTTAAAAATAGGAAAAAAAAAAAAAGAGGTCAGTTTCTGGAGCATCTTATTATTAAATATGTTTTCATGATCAGTACCGACTTCTCCAGAGAGGAGAAAGGGCAGAGGACAGCTCCTACAATAACTATCAGATTGCTTGGGAAGGTTACTACAATATTTGTCTTGCCCATTCCGTGCTTTGCTATGCAGTCAGAAACAGATTTCTGTGTTTTCAAGAGCTGTTCAGGCATAATTAGAGGCTCAAAATGAGTTGAAATCTCAGCTGGCGGCCTAGCAATTTGTTTTCATGCGGCAAGTCATTCAAGATTTATGTATGTGTAACTCTTTGGTGCAGTAAGGGGGTACTAGGTGTAACACTCTGTTACACCTCTGCTTTTCTGCCAGGTGTCATGCACTCGGTGTCCAGCTCTGGGCTGCCTTCTGCCGCTTCACGGGGCAGGATCTTCGTGGCTGCTGTGCTTTGTCTCTCCGAGGCAAAGACCGCAATATAATTGTAATAATGACAGATAATGGTGCGTTGTTTCGTTCGCAGTGCGTTGCAGCAACGGGGTCATTTCTAAAACCAGGAGCCCCGCGGGGGGTCAGGCTCCCCTGGAGTGGAGGAGGGTGTCCGTGGCAGGAGCCCTGCCGACGGAGCGTGGCTCCGTGTGGGAAGGAGCCCCCTTTTCCCATCCCAGCTCTCTCTGGAGGGCAGTGGCATTTTATGCAGTGGCATGAAAAAGGCTATGATGTAGATGTCCTTCAGTTACACAATCCAATCTGTTCACTTAGAAACAAAACAGTAATTTTTAAATGCAATATGATACACAATGAAATTTCAATTTAAGACGTTGCAATTCAAATAACAATGTTCACGTGCTCCCCATCCAGCCAGAGTCGTGACATTAAAAATGCCGTTTTGATAAGATCTGGTTACTGGCGTTGCAGCATTCTCGTGCCCTAGCCCAACGTGCTGCTCTGGAGACACCTTCCCTTCGCTGCTCCCTGCCTCTGGAGCAACAGGACGGGGCTTGCGCAGCCGCGGGGAGGCCGGGAGGGAGGCAGGGAGGGAGGCAGGGAGACATCCCTGCTCACACCCTTGGCCCTGGGCCCTCCGTGACCGTGCGTGGGTAAAGCTGACCCTGCATATGTGCGAGCAAAGATTTTGCAAAGCTCAGAATTTATTTGTTGTTTTTAATATAACGCAGGCAACAACTGCTCTATTATCCCCTGCCTTTGCAGGTGTAATAAACTTTGTACGTGACTTGTAATCCTTGCTGAATATGCTTATGTAGGTAGAGATTATTTCACTGATTTTCCCAAATGATCTAAGCATTCAGTGATTACCCGTCTAATTTATTTCTGTGCCAAGAACAACGAGCGGGTTAACTGCTGCTGAGGCAGCTCTGCACGGGGAACAGAGAGAGGAGGTTTCATGTGAGTTATGGCAACTACTCTGGTGTTCATGGGGAAAAAGGCCCCCACCTCCCCTTCTCCCCTCTTCCCTGCAAACCTCTGTCATCCCCTGTTGCTGCCTCCAGATTACAGTGCTGTTAAAGAGAAACAATTAATTATCTTCATAATCAATTTGTCAGGGCCATTAAGGCCTATTAGTGCAGCCAGGGCCATCACACAGTTACAGAAATAGAAATAAGTAGGCTGGAAAGAAAAATTAATCTGTACTGGAAGACAAGTATATAAAAAGGTGTTTCTTCTAGTAAAACGTTTTGGGATGGCTTTCTGGGATGACTTAGGGGCTAGGCTTGCCCTGTTTTTTGCATTTATTGTTCAGAAAACAGAGGATGCGGTCTTGTGAAAATAGAATATGGCTGCCCTGGTGGAAGGATTCAGCAGCAGTATGAAATCTGTTTGTCCAGCAGCACTTGTCTGAAAGGCAGCCACGCGTGTATTTGATGTTCTGAGAAATGTCAGGATGACACAGTGGCAGGAAGTAGTCATAGGTCTTGTTTCAACCTCCCTACTTGTAATCGGGTCTTCGGGAGACAAAAAGTGTTTGGAGGACTGCCCCTTCTCACGAGCTTTTGAAAAGTATGGGAATGTAAGTCTAAATAAAGTATCTGTGGAAGACACCATCAAAAACACTTGTTACATTGATCGCAAGAAACTGTATAAATCACTTCAGTATCAAGCATCTTGTTGTCAATTCACTGATCTTAAAACCATAGAAGAAGTAAGAGTGTTATATAACAAAGTTCTCACACTCGGCAAAATTGCCTTCTGCAGTTTTAAAAACACTTTCAGAAAGACATTCTAGTTAGGGAGCCAGGTTTGGGAGGAGAAGCCATATCTTTTATTAGACCAAAGCATAGCTTTGGAAAGAATGGACAAACTTTTAGGCAAAAGGATCGAGGGACTGAGAAGAGCCACAGCCACTGGGCTTCACCGGGAAAGCTCGCTTTAATGCTTGTCCTCGCTTTACCTGCTCTGAAAACAAGAAGCATTTCAGTCCCTAGGCTCTTGCTTTAGCACTTTTCACACATATTAAAATGTCACACGTTTAAAAAAAGAGATGGCAGTTACAGTTTTTCAGCTTGCACACTGGATTGAACTGACAGATGTGTAAAGAAAAGATTTAGCTAATGAAACTGATATAATGTGCACTTTTCTGGGAAGCTTGTGCTACGTAAAAACTTAGAAATGTAAGCTGTGAGAAGTGCTCGTCCAAGTGTGGTACGTACTGCATCTGCCCTGCTAGCTTTGCTTTTTGCTGCAAATATGTTTGCTTTGGATCTTTCCGTATGGTCCATATACCTGTAGCTGGATTCAAGCATGGTTGTGATGAGAGCCCCTTGGCACCGCTGTAATACAGGGTGTGGCACGTGGTCCTGTGCAACGAGGAAGGTTTCTCTGGTGGTGCAGCAGAACCAGGAAGATTTCTGGCTTCATATTTCTCAGATTTAGCATTGGAATTTAAGGTACACCCTTAGTCACGTATGTTTATCTTCTCGAGTGCTGATGTTTTCTGAGTAAGCAGATGCACGCCCAGTTTCTGCCGGCAGCGCTCAGCTGAGATCAGAACTGAGCTCCCCTTCCTGGAGACAGGTGCCACCTCTGAGTTTCTCTGAAGAACTTCTGGTGTGGCAGATCTTGTACATCACTTTAAGGATCTGTTTGCAGTATAAATGCCTAGACAGCTGGAGAAAATCAAATCAACTGAGAGAAATGAGTGACGTTTGGAATCTGTATCAGTATAAGCAGCGTGATGACTCATAAATAAATTTCTCATTTAGTGCTTCACATCTTTTTGAAGCTCTTGTTTACTGTGCTGAACACATCCGGTGTTACTCTGTGGTCAGAACTTGATTTTGTAAATCTTGAACCAAAATTGTATTTAGTTATTTCTAAAAAATATTTTATTGAAAATGTATTACAGGTTGCAGTTACTGGGACCACGTGCAAAAAGCGTGGATGCTTTCTGAGGGCTTTTGAGGGAGTGGGTGATAACTGGTTTCAATGAATCCGTATCCAGCCAATGCTATATAAATCTCCAAACTGAAAGAATGCACACCTAAGGATTTCTTGCACGTGCATATGCATGGTGGCATATCTTACAGCACCACTTGAAAACTGTAATGCAGTTATCCAAGGAGTGAGGCAAGTGGTCTTAGCTCAGATGAGGTACAGGTGCCTCCCCTCTGTAAGGCAGGGGATGGCTTTTGCCCACAAGTTTGGAAATCTGCAACTGAGGAGATCTACGCGCTTGAAGTGCAGTAAATGATATGCAAGTGTAGATACATAATCACGTTATCTTTGCCAGTAAACCCAGCTTAAAAAGTCCCTATCTTTGGCCGCTTACTCCTGCTTCTGTGCTACAAGGACAATTTTTAACCAGTATCACTTTAGTTTTCCCCATACAGAGTTAGCTTGATGCAGCTGTGGAGGTGGTGACACAGTGCAAGAGCAGAAACGAGTGGTCAAGCAGCACTAGAAGAATGCGGGGCTTCCATCACGTTAGCGTATATTGCCCACTGATGTCACGTGCTGTGACATACCAAAGCCCAAAAGCCAACCCGTGACATGTTTTTTCTTTCCTGACAACAACAGGTCAGGAAATAACGCAATATCCTCCCACGTTCTAGTCTATTATCCTCTCCTGTGTGTTGCCATCTAGAAACTGTTACGTAAAATGAAAACTTTTTAACTGATTTTAGAAACTTGCTATGAGTTTTGTTTGTATAATTAAAAATATTAATATTAACCACACTGTAATAATTACAGATGAATATTCCACCAGGGCATACTGCAAAACAACATGCTGTCCCTGGGAGATAATTTTACTATTGATTGCAGACACAGCTAGAATAGAATATTTAATGTCATGGATAACCAGATGTCTCCTAAGTTGCTAAAGATTAAAAGTGACTGAACAGCACTCAATTTTAAGATGGGAAATGATGCCCAGTAAATTTATCTTCAATAAGATCTGTTGAGGGAGGAGGCTGAATTATTGAAACATGGAGTTGAAACTCAAAACTATGTTCTACTGTAGTATTTTATAGAAAAATAATATTTGACATGTTTGTGTCTCAGGCTTAATATATATTTGAATGGTAGTGGTTTTGAAAGGGAGCCCCAACAAAACCATTGCAGACCAGCAGTGACACCACTGTGCAACATAATCATCCAATAATATATAATCACAAAAGCTGCAGGGGGAACAAATAAGATAACTTGAGTTTCTTCCACTGACACAAACAGCCATCTTTTAAAGTGCTTTTCTTTTAACTGTTTCTAATATCTGAAGGTAGAAGCAAAAGCAGATGCGAAGGTGGAAAGGGTTTATAACCCTACAGGCATGACCCTCAGGAGCTTAATCCCCTTACTTACCTCCTCTAAACCTTACTGAAGTCACTCTTTTACGGCAGGTGCTACTGGGACAGAGCTACTAACTAAGGTAAAGATTACACCGGAATTACTGGGTGTAATCTGGTGTTCCTACTTTTAAGTACATCGTTAGTCCCTTGACTTGATGCACTTGTGCAGGTGAATTTTAAAAGAAGAGATGGAGTCTTGTACCAGTTGTAATAAGAAAGGCTGGACGATAAAAAGTCAAAAGTCTAAAAGTCAAAAGCTGAGTGGCAATAAAAATAGATTATAAATGTCAGTATCCAAAAACGATAATTTCCTGTGGTACTCGTTGCAGCCGTCATATTTGTGCTCAAGAAACTGGAGAAGTGATTTGAGGTTCCAAAAGAATCTGGCTTGGAAAACAGCACTTCTGCAGCCCCCTTTCCTTCCCATCCTCCTTGGTCCTTGTACGTGGGGGTTGCTCTTTGGTTTTCAGAGAACAGTTCTGTAACTGTATCTTGTGCAAGGGTTCCTGGAAAAATTCTGGTTTTGAATATAGAGTTGTTTGCCAGCGAGGTGATAAATCAGTCAGTTTTATTAAGTTGTCCCTGGGCTGCCTTTCTAAAATACAGTTTGTAAGTAATGAAGATCTTTACCCTGATGTGTGTCCCTTCATCACTTTTACTCATCAAAGTTAGCTGCGCAGTTAATGTTTGGTACGTGTTGCTTGTTGTCTGGGTGAGCATTTTTAAGAGCGAACTGTTAGTCATGCTCTCTGAAAGCAGAATACGAAAAATAAGAATCAGTGAAGCACATGTGGTACTTGTCTGTGGTGTAACTGTTTGTGGGGCTGGAACCACATCAGCAGTGAATGTCCGCCTGCTTAGGTCTCACAGCTGTCTCTGATTATTTTTACTGTCCCTTGTTTACCAAATAAACCTGGAGAAAGTAGAATAATTCAGAATATCTGACGTTTTGACATCCAGTGGCTACTTCTAGTGAAGCATTTCATGAAATCAGCCCTGATCAGCTGCAGCGCATTTAAATATAGTCCTGTTCACAAACGTCTGCCTGGGATGGGAAGTAGAAGAGTTTTACATAACATTTCTGTAATAAATTAGCTCTGCTGTCATGAACCAAGATTAAAACTCATGGATAACATTTTCCTCAACAGTGGTCTCAGCTTTTATTACTTCACATAATTACACGGATGATAAAGATTCTCTAAGACCCGGCCAAACCAAGGAGAAAAGAGTTTCTTTTTATAAGGATATCCTAAAATAACAATCAAAGAGACTACTCTTCAGCCCTGCAGTGATAAATTCTTTAAGTTTTTTTAAGGCTGAAAATAATCTTGCTTTGCCACTGCAATCTACTTTTAATTCTATGTGTACACCTGCCATTTGCTTAAAAATTGAAGTGATATTCTGTCTGAACAGAAAAACCTTGCGCTGTGTTAAACCTCATACTTTTTTTTTTTTTAAAGGTGTTAAACAAGAAATAACAATGAGTTTAGAACAGCAGTAGTTTAAGACGGGCTGACTGGCAAAACAGGTTGGGTTTATTCCCATATAGGGCATATCCAGCCTCTGGTGCGTACTTGAGGCGTGTGCTTTAACCTGTTAGTGAGAGGTGAAGTACAGATGTTGGGGATTTTGTCTTTGTCTAAGGGTTCCAGGGTGTGAGAGGCAGTGGGTTATTGGAAGCCTCTGTTCACTCTCTACCGAGCAGTTGCGCGCAGCCTGTTCAGAAGAGGCACCTGCAGTGGTACACAGCCTTTGAAAGAGGAAGTGGATATAGGAAGCAAGCTTTAACTGCGTGGAAGTGGGAGGAAGATAAGAATCATTACTAGACATCATTACTACATTAATTTTTTCCCTAGGGACTTGATTCAGCAAGACACTGAAATTCTGTGCAATTATAAGGACCTGAATTTCCCACAGCTTTCTTTAAACCGCTTTCTCGAGGTGCAAATGGATACTTTCTTCTCTTGTGGTTTACATGGTAAATTCTGATTTTCTTTTCCCCTTTTTTCTTCATTCCTGAAATCCTGAAATCAGGTGGCAATTAAAAATACAGAACGTACAATATTGACTAAGCCGCTTGCCATCGTTGATGATATATAGGCATATTTATAGCTAAATATCCCAAAACTACCTCTTAGGGCAGCAAAACCACCTGATACCTCTGAAAGATCTGAGATTAATTGTTCTCTTTCTGAGCCACGCACACCACAAAACCCACAGGAAGTTGTCTCTGTAGTGGCTGCGGTTCTGCAGTTTCCTTCTTCCCTGTCTTTAAGTGGTCAAAACACTTCTTAAAAAGTTAAATCGACACAGAGAGAAAACAGACTTCCTGTTCTTGCAGTGTAACAGATAGACATGCCTTCAGTTAGCAAGAAGGATTCACCCATCTGATTGTCCTTCTGTGTCCTTTCAATCAATTTAGGGTTATGGTTTTAACTATACTGATTAAATAGTAGTTTTATTTTTAGGTTTCCTACCAAGAAAATGATAATAGTACTTTTTTTAGACATCTCCCAGGAGCAGTTATTTAAATGATGAGTTAAGCGCTTGCTTTTCATCAACTGTTGACTTTTAAGACAATTTTCTCTCTAAAGATGAGGAAGCCATCCTGTTTGCAGGACCTAAAAGGGCAGTGTTGGGAATATGATTTAAAATTCTGATCCTTCAGCTGACAGATGGGACGTGGTATATATATCTGTATCTAACTGAATGTACTATATAAAGGACATATATATGCATAAACACTGACATGTTTATATCCTTGCTATATATTGATATGTGCATATATATACAGACATTTACTCTCTCTTAAAGCCTTTTTAAAGGGAATACATGAATAGAGTGCAATCCCAACAGGCTTCAAAAAACATAAGTTGCTCATTTCAGAGATGAATTTTGTAATGTTTTATTAAGAAATAAAACAAGAAACTTAAATAGAAGTATCATTCAAGGTTTCTTTCACTTAATATAATTATTTTAGTTTGATTCAACCAACATTTGATCTGGCATTTTCAGAAAGGACAAGAACATAGTCCTGCTATTGCTTTGTTTAAAAACAAGCAAAAACATTCATTAAATAAAATAAATAATTTGTATCTACCAACAAGTATATGCATTTTACCAACGCTAGTAGAATAAGATGGCATTTCTAGCTCCTCCAATTCATATCAAGAATAGAGATGGAGTTTTAAACAACTGTTAGAAGGAAGGACAAGGGAGATGGGAACGGGGGGAAGCAAGGAACAAAGGGAAAAAAAAAACAGGGAAACAAACAAACAAATCCCATTAGCCTCTGTGGCCCAAAAGAGTTATGTATGTCCTCTCCCAGACTGGCGACACATCATCTGTGACCATTTTATATCTACTGCCAGATGTTTCACACCCTAGACAGAAGTCCTTCCTTGTTAAATAGTCTCTGTCCTTGTCAAATTCAGTGTGTGGATTGATGGCATTTTCTCATCTGGTATGATACAAAAATGGCACCTCCATCTTTGCTGGAACTTTCTCTGCTTAATGCTTTACTTTCATCCTTTTATTTGTTCTCCATCTTTCTCCCAACACCCAAATAAATACTTTTATTTCCCGTGGTCCTTCTCCCCTATTTTCGGGATCATCTCCACCTCTCCATGTTTGCATGGCTTTGGTCCTCTTTCAGTCACCCATAGCCTCATACTGTTTCATGGTCTTTAATCTTTGTTCCCAGCCTGTCCTCCTCCCCGGCCCGCAGGCATTGCCCACCCTCCTCAGAACTGTTATTCCAGGAGGGCAAATGAAAAGGAGGGATTATTTTACTCTACTCTTTATCAGGTCACCCTCCCCAGAGTTTTTTTTCGTGCGTCTCAGCACCTTGAAATCTTCCCCCTCCTTCCTGTTGTGATCTCAGCCCTTTCCTTCCTGCCGCCTCTGGTCAATACTCGTAGATTCTGGCAATGAAGCCTGTGGGCATAAAAAATGTCTCATTCCACCTTCTGCATGTGTAGATAGATTAAAAAAAACATATCTGAGGCTTAGTTACGTCTAGCAATTAACAAATAAAAAACCTGCAGTAATGTTTTCATAGCGGGCGTCAGTAGAGGAGCTTTGGCAGAAGGCTGTGCTGCAGTGTAGGGGACCTGTGGTGTGGAGGAGCCCCCCCTGAACTGAGCACAGCCGCTGCGGGAACGGGGGGCGATGCCTCGGCATTCCCTACTCCGGGAGAGTCTGGTGCCGGAGAGTCGGGGATGGTGGTGAGGAAAGCTAGAGGTTATTGGAGCTCTGAGGCTGCC